>SJYQ01001506.1:220884-296091 GCA_006410935.1 Redunca redunca
AAAAAAAAAAAAAAAACTACAAAAGATAGCGTATAAGACCTGGGAAAACCTGGACACATTCCATCTCTTTGGTTCTATTCTCTGGTTTTCTAAACCACAGCCCTACCAGAGGATCATTCATTGGCCCAGACCAGACTGATTCAGCTTCTGGCTTCCCTCAGTCCCCTTCCTCCTGCCTGGAGAGTGCATCCCCAACATCACCTAGCAACATGAGCCTTTCCTTCACTGTTGCTGCAGACTCCTCTCCAATACTATTCATCGTGCCTGCAGTTATCGTGTAGGGCTTGTTTTCCTGGCTAGACAGGGAGGATGCAGGTCCACATCATCCTTATTCTCTGGTGAAACCCAGATGCCTAGCACAGCACCTGGCCCACTGCAGATATTCAATGAGGTTTTGGCAGACCAACTTGCTGGATAAATGAATAAAATGAGGAACTCTCACTGTGCTAAATGTTACTGCTACAAAGACACATAAAACACAGTCCATTCTTCTGAAGGAACTCACAGTCTGTTAGATAAGAGGGAATAATGAACAGATACAATAGTCTACAATTCATCCTACTGCATTGGGACAAACAGGGGCTATGATAACATGGTGAATGAAGAAAAGTGTCCATGGTAGGGGTAATATCTGAAGTAGTTCTGAGAGGAGGAATTGATGACTTTAGTCAGGCTGCTAGAACCGCGGGGAAAGGGAAGAGAAGGCGCGGATGTGAGCTATATCAAAGAGACGGTGGATCATTGGTGTCTGTGCGTCCAATAGTCACAGGTTTGAGTATTTGATAGTAGCCCTGTAAATACAGATGGAGAACAGCAATGGATTTAATTTGTCTGATCCAGGAATGAGACTGTAAGACTGATATACAGGGCTGTTACTTTGCTAATAAGTGGGTTCAGCTGCCCATTTGGCATCCTTATTGCTTAATAACTTCATGGTTTTAAAATGTATTGCTGGACTTACAGTAATAGTTCAAGCTACTATATTTTATAGGTTGTATATGCCACTGAGGGTACCTGAACATCTTGAGACATAATCCTTATGAATTTGAAGAAGCCTAATATTATAATATGAGCATTAAATTATAGTGAATGATTGCCTAGTACACATATATACCCACATATGTATAAGTATGCATAGAATATATAGCAGTTAAATAAAAATAGCTATTATGTAAGCCCCACACTAAGCACTTTTTATATATTATCTAAATTTATCCTCATAATAGTCCCCAAAAGATATATATTAATATAGCCTTATACCGATAGGCAGGTGCAGTGGGTCTTCCCTGATAGCTCAGCAGTACACAGTCTTCTGGCAGTGGAGGAGATGCATGCTCAGCCCCTGGGTTGGTAGGATCCCCTGCGGGAAAGCGTGCCGACCCACTCCAGTATTCTTACCTGGAGGATCCCATGGACTGAGAAACCTGGCAAGGTACAGTTCATCGGGTCACAAAGAGACAGACACGACAGAAGATACTGATCACAGGTTAGGAACCTGAAGACTTGCTGGGTTAAGTAACTTGCCCTTTATCTTAGGGTAAGAACAAGGATTTGAAGTCAGGTTTTGGAGAAGGAAATGGCAAGCCACTCCAGTACCCTTGCCTGGAAAATCCCATGGATGGAGAAGCCTGGTAGGCTACAGTCCATGGGGTCACAAAGAGTCGGACACGACTGAGCGACTTCACTTCACTTCACTTTTGCTTCCATAGCTCATTTCTTAAACTATTAGCAGTTACTGTCAAAATAGATATGTCGACTTTCCCTGACTGTCAGTGGTTCAGCTTATAACATTTGACTTTATAAGGGTGTGAAAGCGTTATGCATTCAGTAGAAACTATACTAGGAATTTTAATCTTTTCCCAGGCTAGCAGTATGCAATACGATACTCTCCTGTCATTCTGGACAGTGACAGCAATGCTTAGCTCCCAGCTAACCACCTGATCATGAGGGTAAATGACCAATACACCCACAATCATTCTGTACCCAAACAACCATTGTCATTTTCAGCTCTAGTACAGAATTCAATAAATTACACAAAACATTGAACACTTTATTGTAAAACAAACTCTATATTAGATGATTTTGCCCACCTGTAGGCTAATGTAGGCTAAGTCTTGCAAACAGTCAGACACAATTTGGCAACAGAACAACTACAAGGCTGATGGATGTATTGTGAGCACATTTAAGGTATGCAAGGATAAACCATGATGTTTGGTACGCTGATTGCATTAAATGCATTTTTGATGTACGGTATTTCCAGTTTACCATGGGTTTATCGAGATGTAACTCCGTCGTAAGCCAAGGAAAATCTATAATTGATAATTAAACCATAGCAATGAGGAAAAATATGAAGGTCCTTAAATGCAAAAAGTGAGCGTGACCATTATTATGGCTTTGTTATGGCAAACAGAGAAAATAATCCTTGAGCTTCAAAGGCAACCTCCTGCACGTGTTTTGAGTTTGTTGATTTTGCTTTCAGCAAGATGTGCAGCCTGCATGACTAAGCTTTTCCACTGCTGCAGGATTAATTTCAGGTATCAGACGTGTATTGGCGTACACGGGCGGCTAGGTCTAATGCTCCTGGAGGCACACCTCATCCCTCATACCGTGATCACTCTTTTCTGTTGCCCTTCCATGTGTAAAATAGATTAAGCTTCCTTGGCATGATCTTATAAAATATATTACAGAGGATGTAAAGTGGAATAGCTTTGTTTCACGGAGTAAAGGGAAGGGAACCAGAGGAGTCCGGGCACAGATTGGCGTATCCTTTCAGTGTTTGAGAGTTAGCTATTATTTCATTTTATCTAAAAAAGCTTCACATCTGTCCCACTTTAGGCTCTTTATGTGAGCTGGCGCACCCTTGTAGATCAGAGGCGTGGGTGACAGGAGTGTAAACACAGGGGTCTTTAGGGCTTTGCCCAGTAGTTTCTGTGTGCTCTTCTTTACGCTTCTTGCTCCTTACACTCTACATGTTCATGTCCATGGGCCCATTTGTGTTTACCTCCGGGGTCATCCCACTGAACTTGTGATCTGATTGGTCCCCTTTGTAGGAAGCTGTTATCAGTCCCATGGTGTAAATGAGGGAATTGAGTCTCAGGTTTAGATAGCAGTTTGAATAGTATATAATTAGTAAACATCCATGACAAGACTTTGACTCACATCTGACTGATTTCAAAGCCCATTTTCTTTCTACTGTGTCAGATTTTCTAAGCTGTAACTTGCTATTCAGTTCAACAAACGTTGCATATCTAGCCCTCCAGAACCCAGCAGATCACTGTGCCAGGTTCTATAGTGGTACACTAATAAAAAAGATAAAGTATGTAAAATCTAGTGAAGGAACCAGACATAGAGATGTGACAAAGCATGAAAAAGGCATGCTGTGTGGTGATAAATCATTTTGTAATGGATAGAAATATCAACTAACAGTGTTGTAAGTCAATAATGCTTCTTAACAAAATAAATAAATAAAATCTTACCACCAATCTTGTCTTCAGCAGCTCAAGCTGAATGACTTGATGTTTAAAATTGGTTAATCAATCAATTTATAGTGTAGCAACAATGTGTGAACGATGACTCCTTGGAAAGGTGAGCATTTATTGCTTTGTGTTTCTTTAATGAACCTGAATATCCTGTCTCTTCTTTGTCATTCTTTTCCTCTTTTAGACCCAGAAGAGGAAGTATGTGCCTTGAAATCGTCACTTTACTGCTAATAATACATACTGACCAGGACCATTTCATTTGATATATTTTGCTTACCAGCTGATCTGTGGATTATCCCACTGAAATGATTCTATCACAAAAATGTTTTGACTTTTCATCTATAATAATTTAATTAATAAGCCTTTAAAAGGATATATCAGAGTTTATTGACAAGGCTACCTTCAAACAAAGACCTATCAGTGATCATGATATCAGGGATTTTTGGTTCATTTAGGCCCAGTCTTGCCCACAGTATTTAACCACTTGAGTGCATTACAGAGCCTGTTGACCTGGAGCAGGGTCTTGCTATTGTTTGTCAACTCCAATGTTAGCTGGGCCTTTGAAGAGGAACTCAGTTTGAGTTCATTAAAATCTCTAGTTATTTGTATTTGAGAAGAAATAGAAAAATTAACAAAATAAAATCCATTAAATAATCATGCATTAAATGTTCATGAAGTATGAAACATTTTTCTAAGCATTGTGAAGGACAGTGATTACAAAGCGTGTGTCCACTGAGGGCTCATGATAGTAATAGTAATAATAATAGTAATAATGACTTTATTTCTTTAAAATGTAGTACTCACTAATCCAAATGTCCATCCCGTGACATTAGATGGTGAGGTAGTCTTACTGGATAGATATAGAAATTTAGACTCTGAAAGATGAGCTGACCTACAGAAGGTTACTCTTGACAATTAGTTGTTGTTGTTCAGTCACTAAGTCTGACTCTTTGTGACCCCATGAACTGCCACATGCAAGGCTACCCTGCCCTTCACTATCTCCCTGAGTTTGCCCAAACTCATGTCCATTGAGTAAGTAATGCCATCCAACCATCTCATCCTCTGTCACCCACTTAGTACCTGGGATTCAAATACAAGGAGTCTGGCTCCAGAGTCTAAGACCTTAGCCATGACATTAACTGGAAGAGAAACAGTCAGCTTTGATGTCTTTGAAGGAAGGAAAGCCATGTAAAGTACTAGAGTGGAGCAGAAACAGATACTATCCTGTGACAGAGGAAGACGTGACTTCTAACTTGGGGTGGGGAAGGATGTGTGGAAAGGAAATCGTGATTAGATCAGGTCTTGACTTGCTAAAAACTGTGAAAGTGGCTCCTTCTAATGAAGATTAAATAAGTTTTAGTAAGTTTTTTATAAAATATTAATATGCTCAAAGATTTCATAAAACAATGAAAACTCAGTTTTGTTCTGATTGATATTCATGATCTAAGTCTAGGGTTTCTATGTAACCAATTAAAGTCTTAGTCTGTTTCTTATGATATTTCTTAATAATTATAAATAGTATTTATCCAGTTGCTCAAGGCAGAAATTTTGGTAGCAACTTTGACTCCAGGTTCATTCTGTCTTCCCCTTAAGACCTACCATAAATCCCTATCAAATATATATCCTATAATCCTTCAACATGTTCCATAAATCATGTTGCCTTCTACCTGTACCAATGCTATTAATATTTTACAGCCTAAATGCAAGATGGTACAATTATCCTCAGTAAATTAAATCCTGTGTTTCAGTTTGATTTTCTTTTTCTAGAGGCATTCCTGAATCCTGATTGCTATAACCAATAGCTTTGTGTAAAGCACATATTTAATAACTCTTTAGTGTCTTCATCTAAGAAAATTATTGACTTAAAACATTAAAACTGATGAGTAAAGGGAAGTCTTTAGAGGGCTAACTATGAAAAATATTTAAAAATTTAATCAGAAACTTAGGACCATAATTATTTCACAAACTGAAAATCCCAACTGATTATTTCTTCTTGTCCATACATATGTAAATGAGAAATACATTGTAGAGGAAATCAAAATAATATTATAGTAACACAGTTCTACTTATAGAAAGTTTAATACCTTTGGCAGTAAAACACAATTTGTATTAATTTGACAGGATTTTCTTTCCTTTTTTTTTTTTTTTGGCCAAAACATGCTTGTGCCTAATGATCACCTTTTCTTTATAAATAGGAAACAAACTGAATAAATGAATATTTGCAGGTTTCTTTTCTGCCCTATGTATAATAATTTATAATGGCTTTAGAGAAGCTATTGAAAACGTGCATGTCTCATCAAAGAAAATAATTAAGTATGCACTATCCGACCTCCTTTACTTTGAAGTTTTTTCTTTGCCACCAGTTTTGTCTCCCCCCTCCCAGAGTGGTATTTATCTGCAGCAGGCACCGTTGGTGGCATGCCCTTACATGCCAGCCCTCACTTTTGTTATGCGTGATGGAAACTTCTTCCTGCAGGCACTGCACCTCTTTCCCTAAGGGCTTTCTATGGCCCTAGGCACACATTCTACCTGCTTACAAGGGAACCTGAGGCTATTCGCAGACCCCTTGGTGTAGGTCTCAGCCCAGATGAGCAGGGGTTGGTGGGCAAACAGCCAGCTTCCTTGTTCTTCAGGTGGAACCACTCTGGAGGATGCTCTGCTTTCCACAAGAAGTCCCCAGTGTGAATGAGCCCCAGTTTCCCACAGCAAGGGCTTCCCTGGTGGCTCAGACAGTGAAGCATCTGCCTGCAATGCAGGAGACCTGCGTCCAATCCCTGAGTCCGGAAGATCCCCTGGAGAAGGGAATGGCTACCCACTCCAGTATTCTTACCTGGAGAATCCCATGGACAGACGAGCTTGGCAGGCTACACTCCATGGGGTCACAAAGAGTCAGAGTTGACTGAATGACAAACTCACTTCCCACAGTGATAACCTGCTTAATTTTTGTTGTTGTTGTTGAAGTAGACCTGAGGCTGATTTATAATGTGTTAGTTTCAGGTGCACAGCACAGCGATTCATGTATATATATATACACACACATAAATAAAATGTAAGTGTGTATATATATATGTATACACACACACACACATACACACACAAGCACAGAATTTTAAGTTCTTTCCCCTTATAGGTTATTGCAAAATATTTGGTATAGTTCCTTGTGCTATACTTATTGGTTATCTCCTTTATATAGAGCAATGTAAACATGTTAATCAGAGAAGGCAATAGCACCCCACTCAAGTACTCTTGCCTGGAAAATCCCATGGACAGAGGAGCCTGGAAGGCTGCAGTCCATGGGGTCACTGAGGGTCAGACACGGACACGACTGAGCGACTTCACTTTCACTTTTCCCTTGCATGCATTGGAGAAAGAAATGGCAACCCACTCCAGTGTTCTTGCCTGGAGAATTCCAGGGACGGGGGAGCCTGGTGGGCTGCCGTCTATGGGGTCTCACAGAGTCGGACACAACTGAAGCGACTTAGCAGTAGCAGCAGCAAACATATTAATTTATGTGCATGTACATATTAATGCATACATGTTACTGTGTACATGTTAAGCAGTGTGTCCTGTGGTCCTTATTGGTTATCTCTCTTATATATAGCAGTGTGCACGTGTTAATCCCAACCTCCTAAAATAACCTGTATTAATGGACTTTTATTGCTTCTCTTCCCTTCTCTGTCTAGCTTCTCTGGCTTGGAGTCACTTCTTAAATAAATATCTAGGTTCAAGGTTGGCTATTGGAAGAACCCAACATAAGACTTTATCAGTCACATCAGATGAAGATTACAAATTCCAAGCTTCTACTCTATAACTGTAGTCCTTTCCACCAGAATCCCCTCCTCTTACTTGAAGGAGGAAGACAGAGAGAGAGGGAGGGAGGAAGGAGCAGGAGGAGGGGAAGGAAGAGGAGAAAGGATTGTGAGCAGGAGCTCTGGGCATTTCTTCCTGCCTTTTTCCCTGCTAATGTTATGAGGTGACTTTTCATATATGGAAAACTCCTACTAGGCTACTAGTCACCACGTTTTTGCAAACTTTGCTGCTATACACCAACTTCTAGGAAAGCTGTAAGCTTTTGTGGGACCCCTGACTCCTGTCACCACAGGATTGGATAAGAGAACCTGCAAGCATCACAGTAAAATACATAAATGGTCTCAAGAAAGTGTTTACAGCTTCTGAAGTAATTCACGCGGCACAGCCCCTTTGCGGTACCTAATTCTTGCTTAACCCAGGGTGCTGGTAACAAAGATAAATGATGCCATGACAGTTGGCAGTACAAGCAGGATGACATGTCAGAGGAAAAAAGCCATCAGTTCTGATTGTTTGCCAGCAGTTGATTTCTCTCTCCCTCATCAGACCGAAAGTGGCAGCTATAGTAGATGTGTGATTTATACAACCCAGCAGTGCTCCTTGCACAGATCTTTTTGCAAAGGAAAATGATGAGCAACACCTGTGACAGATACCTTCCACTCAAACATCAGAATCCTCTGATGATTTAAAGAAGGCAAAGGGGAGTGTCTGGGCTTTGCTTGGCAGGCAAATAAAAGAGAGGAAAAATTGTATTGGAGACATTATGTATTCTGTGATGCTGGTAATGAACCCTGGTCAAGCTTTTGAGGGAAGAGAAGGAAGCCTCATTGATATTGGAGAGAATGGGTCACAGTTTCTTGTTTCTGTTGAGCTTTGTGGAAAGGAGAATGATGACATGGGAAGAACATGGTCTTTAGAGGAAGAGCTGGGCTAGAATACCAACTTTGCTATTTTCTGGGTTGGCAAGCTATTTTATCTCTATATGCCCCAGTTTTCTTAGTTGTAAAAAGTGATTATAATAACTTTCATAGTGAAAGTTGCTCAGTTGTGTCCAACTCTTTGTGACCCCATGAACTTTATAGTCCATGGAATTCTCTAGGCCAGAATATTGGAGTGGGTAGCCTATCCCTTCTCCAGCAGATCTTCCTGACCCAGGAATTGACCTGGGGTCTCCTGCATTGCATTACCAACTGAGCTATCAGAGAAGCCCAAATAGCTATCATACCAACTGACTATGTGAGTTCATCTTAGGATTATAGACTATTTACAGGTACACTGATGCATATGACTTAATCATGTTGCAGGAATGCAGGTATTTCTGGTGAATTACTTTCACATCGGTCTTAATTACTAAGAACCTCCCAGATGCTAGGGCTGTGCTGACAATAGCAAATCAAAGGTAGGTAGAGCTTCCAGTCAAGTTTGAGAAGAGAGGCTGATTTAGCACAGGAGTGCTTGTATCATTTTGATAAATACATGTCCTTCTTTTGTCTGTCTTTGAACAGAGAATTATTACTCTGCTTTTTTCCACAAACAGCTAGTTGAGGGATTTTTGCTTCCATGCCACAGAATGAAACATGCTTGCATGAATCTGGAATAATATATATATACATATAACATTTAAACAAAACCTGTCTTGATGGTGATAAGGAAAGGTGATAAAATAGGAACTTTCTTTGAGTCTAGTAAGACATTACCAGTAGTATAATCTTATCTACTCTTATGAGCTGATGTCTCAGTTTTGTCTTCTATAACTGAAGCAGAAGCCTCAGGCATACTGAGATGTCAGTGAAACAAGCAAGAGAAAAGACTCTGTGATGGGATAGAAAATAAAGGCAGTGGGGAGCATTTCAGTGATGGTCTCTAAGGAGCAATCAGTGGGCTTGGTTGCCCTGGGCTTGAGTCAGTAAGCAAAGGTGAAGATGCTGTGTGTGAGGCAGGGTGAGAGGGTCCACCCTGCGATGGTAAGGCTCAAGTCAGCAGGGTGGCAGACTTGTGTTTGCAAAAAGTTTGTCAAATTTAAAGAAATCTAATCTCTGAGTGAATATATGTAGGAAATGGTGCTTATTCCCTGGGGTGGATTTGAAAAATGTTGGTGCAGTTGCTCTTGAGTCTACTATTGACTAGATTAACCTGGAAAGCTTTCTCAAAACAAAAGGAAACAAACAAACAAAAAAAAAACAATGTCTAGATCCTACTCCCAAATCAATTAAGTCACAATCTCAGGGTAGAATCATCATATTATAAAAAGCTGTATGTATACAAAAATCGAAAGGAGTTTACACTGAACACCTGTATGTTTTTCATTTGGATTCTACGTTTAAAAGTTTGCTAGACTTGCTTTATCAAATATCTACCCGAACATCACCTAGTAATGCATTCCGTTGGTACATTTTGAAGCAGATTGCGGATCTTTGCACACTGAGTATGTCAGCTTGCACGTCGTTAACAAGAATACAATAGTGTTTACAACATTTGTCTTGTTATAAAATTTACATACAATGAAATGCACATACCTTAGTCCATTTGCTGAGTTTTAGTAAACGCAAGAACCACTGTAACCCAAGCTTCTATCATGGTATAGAATATTTTTGTCACTACAGAAAGTTTCCTCATGCCCTTTCCCAGTCAGTTCCTTGCCTCCACTCCCCAGAGGCCATCATTATTCTGAATTTTTTCCTCACCACAGACTATCAACTTTTTGAGAATTTCACACAAATGGAATCATTTGCTATGTATTCGCTTGTGTAAGGCATCGTTCACTTTGCATAACACTTTAGAGGTTTGTCTAGGCTAATGCCTCTAATGGTATATTTTTTTCTTATTGTTAAGTTTTGTAGTGCAATATAGTATAAACATACTGCATTTTGTTTATTATCCATTCTCTTTTAAAGGGCACTTTGGCTGTTTTCAGCTTTTAGCTATTATAAGTAAACCTACTATGGGCATTCTTTCACAAGTCCTTTTGTGAACATTTGTTTTCCTTTTGTAGGAGGAGAATCACTAGGCCTTGGGGGTAAGCTTAGTGCCATTTTACAAGAAATTGCCTAAACTTTTTTTTTTCTAGAAGATTGCACCAGTTTTTGTATTCCCACCAACAATTACAAGAGAATCCTAGTTTGTTCCACAACATTTGATGACATCTTTTTTTTTTTTTTTTTTTNTTTTTTTTTCTTTTTCCCTAAAGAGAAAAAAAAAATGCTTTCATAACTTTATTTTCTTGTTCTTCCAGTATTTTGGAGATAAAATTGACATGCAGCACTGAATTCTTTAATTCACATCCATCATGATGTGATTAGCACAAGAAGTTTGCTGATCAATATTTTTAATTATAGTCATTCTGGCATACGTACATTGGTATCTCATTGTCCTGACAAGTAATATCAACTACTTTTTCATACACTTACTGATCATTTCTGTATCTTCTTTTGTGACTTTTAAGTTGTTCAGGCCACTTACATTAGGTTCTTATCTACTTACTATTAAGTTGAAGGGTTTTGTTGGCATTTGCTTGTTTTTACATATCCTAGATCCCAGTCTTTTGTCAGATATATGTTTTATGGAAACTTTTCTCTCGATCTGTGTCTTGAAAATTTATTTTATTTATCATATTGTTTAATGACAGAAGTTTTACAATTTGCTAAAATCTAATTTATATTTTTACAGTCATTGCTTTTTTAGCTGGTCTAGGGGCTTCCCTTTAGCTCAGTTGGTAAAAAATCCACCTGCAATTGCAGTAGACCCCAGTTCGATTCCTGGGTCAGGAAGATCCCCTGGAGAAGGAATAGGCTACCCACTCCAGTATTCTTGGCTTTCCATTTTGGCTCAGCTGGTAAATAATCTGCTTGCAATGCAGGAAACCTGGGTTTGATCCCTGGGTTGGGAAGATTCCCTGGAGAAAAGAAAGGCTACCCACTCCAGTATTCTGGCTGGGAGAACTCCATGGACTATACAGTCCACAGGGTTGCAAAGAGTCGGACATGACTGAGAAATTTTCACTTTCACTTTTACGGTTTCCCAGGTGGTGCTACTGGTAAAGAATCCATCTGCCAATGCAGAAGACCTGAGAGATGTGGATTTGATCCCTTGGTCGGGAAGATCCCTGGAGGAGGGCATGGCAACCCACTCCAGTATTCTTACCTGGAGTAACCTGGCAGAGTAACCAGAGGAACCTGGGAGGGACTGAGATTCTTGGTCTCCAAGAGTTGGACATGACTGAAGTGACTTAGCATGCGTGCAAGAAAAATGTGGTTTGCATACTTTTTTCAAATGATTCTAACGTATAGCCAAAAGTGAGACCATCTGGATTATAGAGACCAGTAAAGTTCTCTGACAAGCTACACAGCTATTAAGAAAATTAAAACATCAAATTTGGAAAAAAAAATTAACATGTTTGGGAGAAATGTTATCTTGAGAGAACTTGAGTATCCAGTCTTCATACCAGGGCACTGGGCTTATGGTAGCTGGTTAATCCCAGGCCTTCTCAGGGCTTATAACATGCTCCATGACTAGACCATGATGGTTTTAGGTACTGGGTAATGTGTGTGTGCTAAGTAGCTTCAGTCTTGTCCTACTCTTTGCAACCCCATGAGCTGGAGCCTGGTGGGCTCCTCTGTCTGTGGAATTCTTCAGGGAAGAATACTGGAATGTGTTGCCATGCCCTCCTCCAGGGGATCTTCCTGACCCAGGGATCAAACCCACATCTCTTACATCTCCTGCACTGCCTCGGTGGTAAAGAACCCACCTCCCAATGCAAGGGACGTGGGTTCGATCCCTGAATCAGAGAGAATTCCTGGAGAAGGAAATGGCAACCCACTCTAGTATTCTTGCTTGGGAAATCCCATAGACAGAGGAGCTTAGTGAGCTAACGTCCATAGGGCTGCAGGACAAGTAACTAAACAAAAACAACCACAAGATAGAAGTTGTAATACTGGGGGCATTGGTGACTCTAGTTGAATAGGAAAACGGGGAATCAGTAGTTAACATTCTCCAAACTGGAATCTTCAGTGTTCTATCCCTACCAGGAATAAACTAGTATATTGGCTCATATAAGTTTCCTATAATACTTGTATGGAAGACGTTATGGAAAAACCAGAAACTAAACCTACTACATTTGTTGGCAAATGCTGCATTAGTTTGAGCTTAATTTGGATTAAGACCACAAGATCAAAATGCTCAGGAAGGGAAGAAAGATTAGTTCATAGAAATACTGGTTCCCATTTATTTAGTGCTTAATACACATCAGGAGTTGCCAAACTAGCCAACAGCTAAATCTGTCTCACAATTTTTGTGACACAAATTGTACTGGAACATAGACACCTCCTCCATTTACTTATTGTCTATGGCTATTTTCACACTGCAGTGGTGGTGGAGTAGTTTGCCAGGTGGTATGGTCCACAAAGTCAGAAATATTTCCTATTTATCTCTTTATTGAAAAGTTTATTGACACTTGATATTCATTATTTTTAAGCTGCATAATATGTCTGTAGGGAAGATGTTTTCTGTCCATTTCAAATACAGAGAAACTGAAGCTTAGTGAATTTAGATTACTCATCCAAGATGGTAAAAGGGAAAACTAGAATTTAAACTCTTGTATGTATAGCTTCAATGCATATTCTCATTCTGTTGTACAATTCTCTCTCCCTCAGTTATAGAGACAAACTTAAAAAACACAAATACAATAATTATGGTCATTGAAAGGATTTGTCCTGCATTAGATACTAGAAAACAAAACTGGTTAATAAAAGGGATAATTGGTATTGAAAGATTACAAGGAAATATGGACATTTAATGAGTCAGATACAAGATTAATTTACATACCATGAGCAGAGTCTGCACCACATCATGTAATCATCTGGTTAACATCAATTCCTTGTTTAGGACAAAGCATTAAGACCCATCAAGATATTGTAATTCAGAGCAGAAATGCATCCGCATCAAAAGCCATATTCTGATACTGGAGAGTCTGTGGGTGGAGAAAGGCACATGTGGTGAAAGAAAGAACATTTTAACTAGCCCTTGACAAACAGGAGGGATTTAGACTTGCAACACTGCAGGCAAGGAAAGCAGTGCACGTGTAAAGAGCAGGCTCTCGTTTATTTTTTCTAGAAAGTAGACTGAAGGAAGCTTTGCTAAAAATACGTCAGAAAAGAAAATCAATGTTAGATCATACAAAGTCTTAAATGCCTGGTTAAAACACTGCATGTAAATGAAGCACGTTTATACCTAAGATGACCGACTTAACTTGCCCAGAATTGAAAGTGAGTCCTGGGATACAGGACTTGTGATGCTAAAACTAGAGTGGTCTTGAGCGAATTGGGACGGCCAGGCTCTGCATTTACACACACACACACACACACAACACACATATTCCTAAAGTAGCATATGTTCCTACAGAAATAATACAGAACCATAATCCTTCCCAACTCCTATTTAATATTTAATAATATTCATCTAAGGGATTGTGAGAGAAAGGATGAATTGAGTCAACTGGAATTCACCTGAGAATAAGGTGAGAATTGGCTGCTGAATTCATTATCAATTATATTTCCTTTTAGCAG
This sequence comes from Redunca redunca, assembly GCA_006410935.1. Lineage (NCBI taxonomy): Eukaryota > Metazoa > Chordata > Mammalia > Artiodactyla > Bovidae > Redunca > Redunca redunca. The sequence goes on from SJYQ01001506.1 coordinate 234,731, forward strand.
ATCCCAGCATTACTGATACACAGTATGATAACTCTAGAAAAGGGATATGGACTAGAGAGGCTAATTAATAAAACATCCTTTTCAGAGAAAAAAAAATAAAGCAACAAATAATCAAGCAGTCTCCTTTGTGAATCGGTTTTAAGATACAGGATTTTTAATTAAAAATCATCTCATCTTATTTTTTGTTCTATGTTAATAAAGAGTTTTAAATTGTGACTAACATATTGGGCATTGCAAACTTTGATTACTTAAGGGTACTTGATACAAAATAACATTTGATTTATTCATTTTTTTGCTCATTCAATCACTCGAGGAAGAGTTTTCAAGAGACTACTAAATGAGGGGAAAATGAAGATAAGACAAATGCCCTGTCCTCAAGTAGATCAGGAATCCCTTAGGAAAAGAGATATATGATACTAACAAAGCAAAGAGGTAAAAAATAAGTAACAGATTTGTGGAGGAAGGGGATTCTTTTCACTTTCGATGAAGTAGTTAAAGATATAGAAGAGATAATGTGTGAGAGAAGCCTAGGGAGCTCTTTGGAGGTGAGCTAGCGTCCACATTTTAGTTACAGGGGAATGAATGAATAAAAGGAGGGAACTAGGTATGACAGTCTGTACTGAACAAGCAGACAGGCAGCCTGGGCCCGGCAAAACTGGTGGAATATTTATTGAGAAAACAGAGGAAGGTGGAGGCAAAATCAATATAACCAGAGGATGGATATAGACCATGGAGAAAGGAATGTGAATTGCAGAGCTGGACGTCTATTGGTACAGACTGAGTCTCAGGAGTAGGGCTGCGTCAGAAGGATCATAACTGATCTGAAGCTGTATCCAAAGACAAAGAAGAAATGGCCAAGAAGGGAATGTATGATAAACAGGCAAAAATTAGAATGCTATGAACTTGGTAGAGTCATTAACATGCTTGTGCTTTGTTGTGGAGACGGTAGACCATCATATGAGTTCTTGAAAGCAAGTTGGTACTCTAGGATAAGTAAGGGCTTGCTCACATGTCACCTAGCAATTTTGCTTCTGGGTATGTGTGAAAGAAAGCTTTTGTGAATCTGTAAAGTTTCTTTTGTCAAGGTTGTTTATTTTAATGGCATTTATAGTGGAAAATACTGGGTACCCATGGGCGAATGGATAAAACGTGGAGGAGTAGTACACAGTAATTAGAAACCATAAGATCTGAAAGCATAGTGCTCAGAATAACGCCAGATAGAAAGAAGCAGAATGACATTTATAACACAAGATGGGTTTCATACATTAAATATACATGTTCGCCAAATGACAAAATGGGCAGTTTTTTATAATACAGCATATTCTTTCCTAAAATCATCTTGCTGTACAAAAAATACAACACTTGTGAGACTGTTTGGGGGAGAACAGGAAAAGCTTTGTCGGTGACATGAAAAAGAAACTTAATAAAAACTGCAGCACAATTAAGCATGCACAATTTTAAGCTTTTAACATTAAGTTAAAAGCATATACACTGCAGGGCATACATACTCCTACTTTTACCTTCAAAGAGATCAGAAGTTTTCTTGGGAAAGTGGGCTTGAATGTGGGAAAGGCTGCAGTTTATGAGTTACTATGGGATAATGGAATGATGCTTATCTGAAGTTAGAAAGTTGTTAACACAGTTGTGAATATATGGTTTATAACACACGTGGTGACTTGAGGTAGTTGGTAGATATTTAAGGGGTGTGTGTGTGTGTGTGTGTGTTTGTGTGTGTGTGTGTGTGTGTGTGTGTGGTGTATTCCTACCGGGCTCTAGTCAGCAGGGTGCAGTTTTCTGTGTTCATCCATTGTTTCTCCTGGATGGAATTACACATGATGTGAAGTTTGAACCATGCGCAATTATTTTTCTTTATATCCTTGGCATTGGAACAAATTCACTGTTACAACTATTACAGAAGAAATGACTATATGAACACATGCAGACAAATGAACATAAGACAGTGTGAAAAAAAGGAAATATAGAAATTTATAAAATAAAGCAGGAAACTTTGATGAGCCAATGATGATAATTGGTAATGTTCCTTGGTTGGAGAGTATGACTAATCCATTCTCTTCTGACTTTCATTCAAAGAAAAAGAACAGTGGGGGATAGAGAGAGGTGCCATACGTTCAGGGTGAATATTTCAGGGAAGATTCTGTAAGAAATTACAGGGTACCTGAGATGGTTTTTATGTGTAAAATGAGTTTATTAAAAAAAAAAAAAAAAGAGGAAGGGACTAGAGAGAACTTTAAATCCAGGTGTTGACAGTGAGGAAGGGTCTTAGAGATAGAGGAATAGTATTGCAAGGCACAGGAAACTCAGCCACACGATCTTATGGAACTAGAGAAAGACAAAGAGGATTGAAAGAAAAAAAATCAACATAGATAATAGTTGATCATAAAGAGAAACTTGATCTCTAAATCAGCCAAAGGCACTATTATGAGTAAGCTCCCTTCCATTTTGAACTTTGTGAGTAGTAATACCCATATATCCTTCCCAATATATGGCTCACTGAAAAAAGCAAGCAGATTATATAGCCGAAAATCACTGATGTTCGGAAGCTGCAGAGAATACCCAATAATTTAGTGACTGCCACGCGGTTTGATCACAGGACATGGAGGCATGGTTTTGGAGGTACACAGAAACTGTAAAAGGAGATATGAAAAGTAGTCTGTGGAGGAAATAAAAACTTCAGATTCAAGGGCAAAAATGAGAAACCAGCCTCTGGAAGGTAATGAACAATAAGATAGTCGATGGTAAAAATGAAAGGTGATAATGAATCACTTTTACACAGATGAATATTCACTGGGATGATGTAGCTTGAAAGGGGAAAAAAAAAGTGTGTATTTTGAAGATTGAAAGACACTGTAGTTGAACAGACAAGCTAGTATTTTCCCTTTGAAATGACGCAGGCCAGAGTACAATGTAGAAGTATGCACTTCAAAGTACTCCTAGAGCATTTTTATTCAAGGTTGCATATAATACCTAAAGGCTGCAAAGGATGGAGGGAGAGAGTGAAGGGGGGAGGGTCTACTAAGAGTCAGATAACGTGACACAGAGATTAAGTCATTTATCTTCCATGGTAGTATGATTTTCCTTGGGTAGCCTAGCTCTCAGTTGGGATCCTCCTTACCTCTCAAAATCTATATAAGATTGCATTTAGCTCTCTTCACCAACCCGCCGAGGCTGTGGACATGCAATGCTTCCCAAAGTATATGGAAGCTTCTATTTCCATGGCCACCTAAGTGTCTGGGTACCTTCTCTGTCTTGGGTCATCTTTGTTGACCGACAGTTGGAACTCAGGCTCTTTCCTTAAAAAAAAAAAAAAATCAACAGTCCTAATAAATTTGTCTGAGTCTGTTATTACACTGTCCTGAAACGTGGCGTAAAAGAGAAGGGTTTACATCATGGTCATGTGAAGAAATTAATATGGAGAATTAGGAAAGCTCACTCTTAAAATGCCCTTCAGCTACCACACCACGGTAGAATTTCACAAATCTTTTACCCTAGTGGACTGTAGAAACTCCCCACTGGATCTTTTATGGCCATTCCTTCCCCTCTTCACAGGTTTTTCTCTCCTCCTCTATTTCAAGGTGAGCTATTCCACACAGAGCATCTTATCCCTCTTCTCTGAAGCTGGGGTGCCCATTCCCTAATGCCAGAGTTTATCAGTTCAGCCACTCAGTCGTGTCCAACTCTTTGCAACCCCCCATCTACAGCACCCCAGGCCTCCCTGTCCATCATAACTCCTTGTGTTTACTCGTACTTGTGTCCATTGTGTTGGTGATGCCATCCAACCATCTCATCTTCTGTCATCCCCTTCTCTCCTGCCTTCAATCTTTCCCAGCATCAGGGTCATTTCCAGTGAGTCAGTTCTTCCCATCAGGTGGCCAAAGTAATGGAGTTGCAGCTTCAGCATCAGTCCTTTCAATGAATATTCAGGACTGATTTCCTTTAGGGTGGACTGGTTGGATTTCCTTGCAGTCCAAGGGACTCTAAAGAGTCTTCTCCAACACCACAGTTCAAAAACATCACTTCTGTGCTCAGCTTTCTTTATATTCCAACTTTCACATCCATACATGACTACTGGAAAAAACATGGCTTTGACTGGACAAACCTTTGTTGGCAAAGTAATGTCTCTGCTTTTTAATATGCTCTCTAGGTTTGTCATAACTTTTCTTCCAAGGACTACATGTCTTTTAATTTCATGGCTGTAATCACCATCTGCAGTGATTTTGGAGCCCCCAAAATAGAGTTAGCCACTGGTTTCCACTGTTTCCTCATCTATTTGCTATGAAGTGATGGGGCCAGATGACGGATCTTAGTTTTCTGAATGTTGAGTTTTAAGCCAGCTTTTTCACTCTCCTCTTTCACTTTCATCAAGAGGCTCTTTAGTTCCTCTTCGCTTTCTGCCATAAGGGTGGTGTCATCTGCATATCTGAGGTTATTGATATTTCTCCTGGCAATCTTGATTCCAGCTTGTGCTTCTTCCAGCCCAGCGTTTTTCATGATGTACTCTGAATATAAGTTAAATAAGCAGGATGGCAATACACAGCCTTGACATACTCCTTTCCCTATTTGGAACCAGTCGGTTGTTCCATTCCATTCTAACAGTTGTTCCAGTTCTAACTGTTGCTTCCTGACCTGCATATAAACTTCTCAAGAGGAAGGTCAGGTGGTCTGGTATTCCCATCTCTTTAAGAATTTTCCAGTTTGTTATGGTCCCCTCAGTCAAAGACTTTAACATAGACAATAAAGCAAAAGTAGATATTTCTCTGGAATTCTCTTGCTTTTTCAACATCCAGTGGATGTTGGCAATTTGATCTCTGGTTCCTCTGCCTTTTTAAAATCCAGCTTGAACATCTGAAAGTTTACTGTTCATGTACTATTGAAGCCTGGCTTGAAGAATTTTTGAGCATTACTTTACTAGCGTGTGAGATGAGTACAGTTGTGTGGTAGTTTGGCCACTACTGAGTTTCCCAAATTTGCTGGCATATTGAGTGCAGCACTTTCACAGCATCATCTTTTAGTAATTGAAATAGCTCAGCTGGAATTCCATCACCTCCACTAACTTTGTTCGTAGTGATGCTTTCTAAGGCCCACTTGACTTTGCATTCCAGGATGTCTGGCTCTAGGTTGATGATAACACAATCGTGATTATCTGGGTCATAAGATATTTTTTTGTGTAATTTTTCTGTGTGTTCTTGTCACCTCATCTTAATATCTTCTGCTTCTGTTAGGTCCATACCGTTTCTGTCCTTTATTGTGCCCATCTTTGCATGAAATGTTCCCTTAGTATCTCTAATTTTCTTGAAGAAATCTCTAGACTTTCCCATTCTATTATTTTCCTCTATTTCTTTGCATTCATCCTTGAGGAAGGCTTTCTTATCTCTCCTTGCTATTCTTTGTAACTGTGCATTCAAATGGTTATATCTTTCCTTTTCTCTTTTGCCTTTCTCTTCTCTTCTATTCACAGCTATTTGTAAGGCCTCCTCAGACAACCATTTTGCCTTTTTGCATTTCTTTTCCTTGGGTATGATGTTGATCCCTGCCTCCTGTACAATGTCAGGACCCTCCTTATCAAGGTGTGAATTTTTTTTAATGTAAAACACATAGAAATGTAATCCTCATAGAAACTCTGCTTGTCAGATGATAAATTCTTTCCCTCTTTACCTTGAGTTTTATGGATAGCAGTGGAGGTTCAGCCAGGTTAAATGACATATACAAGATCACAAAACTACTAAGGAGGATGAGCTAGAACTCAAAACCTGCTTATGTGAATAAAAATGAGAAGCTTGTTTTGAGAGACCCTGGTGCAGGAGGCATGGCACATGCACCCCACAACTGACAATGGAACTACCTATGAGGTCTCATTTATCCCCCACGCTTTACAGATGAGGAGACTGAGACCGCAAGAGTGTGAGACACTGTTTAAAAGTCAAACTTCTATTTAACATTTGTTTTCCGGGCAATAGAAGCATGGAAGGGACGAAAAAAAGGACAGATATTTGAAAACTGTCTGCCATAGACAGTTTGGTGAGTGAAGGGCCCTGGGGACTTCCTTTGAGTGTGATAGTTTGCTATGAGAGTATGCAGAGCCCTATATGCATTTCTAATATTTTTCTAGTCTGTGAAACAAATGCATTTTTTTCTCTTTTCCACACTGATCTTTGGGGTTTTCTGGCTTTTGGTAGGTCCAGTTATTTTTGACTTATGGATAAGAGCAACACAGAGAAGATTCTCCCCCTGGTTGGACCAACAGGGCTCTCATTTCCTCTGGAAGCCTGGTAGTGTGAGGGCAGTTTTGGACTTGCCTGTCAGAGATGAGGTTTTTGTCATCAATCTTCCTCTGCATGCGGAGCAGAAGTGTGGCAAGGGGAACTGCTGTCTGCAAAAATTGCTTCTAAGGTGGGGAAAGATTATTTACATGCCCCCTTCCTTAGAGACAGGCCCTCACAGAGGTCTGTGATTGGCCTGGAAAGTGAAATAGGAATTAGGCTCTCACAGCATCCTGGCAGGCAGCTCACGCAGGCCTTTCTCCTGACCCCCAGGCTGTATTTCTAGCACAGCCATAGCTTGGTGTCCTCCTTTTCTTTCAAGCCGAGAGCATGGAGTAAATATTGCTCCCGCATCTTATACTTTCCCAACACAGCAGAATACACACAATGTTCGGGTCTTCCTTCCCAGATCTTTTGAGAGGTACTTATTTTAGCAGTAAGAACACAGCTTCTGGGTCCCTGCAGAGTTGCATGACCTTGGGCAGGTTACTCAGACTCTCTGTGTCTCAGTTTCCTGGGACATCAATTGAGGCTGATGATAGTAGCACCTTCTTCTTAGAGTCAACATGAAGATAAAAGTAGTTAATGTTGATAAAGCACTTGTAAGAGCACATGGTGTTTATCAAGTGTGACATAAGCATCTGGGAAACTGAAAATATAGCATGGAATCTCTGAGGATGTGTGCACACAGGTATCAAAAGTTAGGACTTGGTCCAGCCCTATGCTTCTCCACTGTGTGTGGCTTCCTTTCCTGCTATGTATCCCTCTTTATTGAAATGACTTCTGTTCATGATAAATGGCAGGGTTTGTGAGTGAAGCGTTGTTTATCCTATTTCTTATTTCATCCCCACTGCCGCTGCTGCATAATTGAAACCCTTACAGTTTCAGTCTCCTGTCTACATTGGATATTCACTTTTGGAAAAGTAAATGAAGGCAGGATGGAGAATCTGACCCCTGCTTTTTAAATCTTTGATCTATTCTAATAGAAAGTCAGGCTTCCAGGTGGTGCAGTGGTAAAGAACCCACCTGCCAACGCAGGAGACACAAGAGACACAGATTTAATCCCTGGGTCAGGAAGATTCCCAGGAGAGGGAAGTAGCAACCCACTTCAGGATTCTTGCCTGGGAAAACCCATGGGCAGAGGAGCCCGGTGGGCTACAGTCCATGGGGTCACAGAGTCAGACATGACTGAGCGCACGCGCGCACACACACACACACACACACACACACACACACACACACACACCAGTAGTATCTGGATACTACTTCTCAGAAGAGCCCCCTCCACATCATGAGTAATAAAGCTCTTCAGTAAGAAAAATGGAAGATGTGAGGCCCCCGTACCAGGCCTGTGTCAGTTTCTAGAGGACCTGTCGTGTTTAGGAATCATCCTTCCCTCTCAGCTTTTCCTTCTGTTCCCTGTGGTGATTTCAAATTTGGGTGGATCAAGGTCATTCAAGACCTTCCACCACTTGTCCAGGGATCAGTGAGGTGGAACTGAAGACTTTGGAAGTGGTCCAGGTTATTTTGAAGAAACTCGAGGATAAAAGATCTGGAGCTGCTTAGGGCTGCCTAATTTCCCCAGGGAAACTTTCTGGCATGTGTTAACACTGCTGGTAAGACCAAATAGCTGAGGCAATTTGGCATGGCCAGGAAGAAATGTGCTTAACAGGAGATAAACTCATTGCCAGGACCGTTCTCACTGGGAAAAGTATAATAGAAACTTGTAGTAAATCACTCTGCATATAACCACTCATGTTGTAACCACTTACAGCAAGGGAAGCTTCACAAAGGAGAAGTGAAAACTAATTCTCACTAACAGTAATGATGAATAGTAGAGTCAAAACATGAATTGCAGAACTTCACAGATGAAGTACAGAATTTTTCACTTAGGGATATCTGAGAAATATGCCTATGTATGTATGCAGACACACATATGTATGTGTATATGTATTTGAATTTCCATTTTTAGAAAAACATTTTTATAAGTTTCACTTCAAACAAAGGCAAATTATTAACTTCAGTGATGCACTGACTCCTCCCAAGCCCCTCTTACCCATTTCTTCCAAGATTAGAGACACCGTGGCCCTCACTTTGATTCCAGAGCATTCCAAAGTAATGCAGAAAGAGCATAGATTTTGCAGTCTTGTAGACTTGCACTCACATTCCAGCTCCTCCATTTCCTGGATGTGTGACCTTAGACAAGTTAAATAGTATCTATCAATCTCAGATTTTCTGCTATAATAACTAAGGGATAATGAAAGTATCAAGCTTTCTGAGTAGTTGGGGAACAAAATGAGAAAATACTACTTAAACCACATACCTCAATGCTTATTATCTAGTGATATCCTCTAAATGTTTACTGGATCTGCTAATGGTGATGGAGCAGATATCCTGGAACAGTAACAGTAGTTGGCATGCCCTTGAAAAGAAAGAGCATCTGGAATGATCACCTTTCATTATGTTGGAAGATACATTTCTTTAGGCTTTTTATAACACAAAGAGGAGTTCCACCAAGACAAATAGACATCCTTAAGGATTGCTACCAGAATTACTTTATATTCCATCTTACAAAAGATCTTTCCTATAGGAAAATGCCAGTAAGTATTTGTAGAATGAATGAATTAAAAACTCAAAAGCCTAAATCCTCAACTAACAAGATGTTGTTATTGTATTTTCCTACACTTCACTGAGGAGGGAAAAAAAAAAAAAACACAAGTAAACAAACAATGATAAGCTAATATTGGAATTTAAGGGAGTTTAATTGTGTATGAGCATGCANGAGGAGGGAAAAAAAAAAAAACACAAGTAAACAAACAATGACAAGCTAATATTGGAATTTAAGGGAGTTTAATTGTGTATGAACATGCATGTTAAATCCTTAGGTAGGTTCCAGGGTAAATGGAAAGTTATGACCAACCTAGATAGCATATTCAAAAGCAGAGATATTACTTTGCCAACAAAGGTCCGTCTAGTCAAGGCTATGGTTTTTCCAGTGGTCATGTACGGATGTGAGAGTTGGAGTGTGAGGAAAGCTGAGCACTGAAGAATTGATGCTTTTGAACTGGGGTGTTGGAGAAGACTCTTGAGAGTCCCTTGGACTGCAAGGAGATCCAACCAGTCCTTCCTGAAGGAGATCAATCCTGGGTGTTCATTGGAAGGACTGATGCTGAGACTGAAACTCCATTACTTTGGCCACCTGATGTGAAGAGCTGACTCACTGAAAAACACCCTGATGCTGGGAGGGATTGGGGGCAGGAGGAGAAGGGGATGACAGAGGATGAGATGGCTGGATGGCATCACCGACTCGATGGACATGAGTTTGGGTGAACTCCGGGAGCTGGTGATGGACAGGGAGGCCTGACATGCTGTGATTCATGGTGTCACAAAGAGTCGGACATGACTGAGTGACTGAAATGAACTGAACTGAACCGAGGGTAAATATTCAATAGGATACAAATTTCCTATTTATTCTGCATCTCTATCATCCACCTAGACTATGAGAATCCATCTTCAGGTAGGCTATTCAGATGCTGTAAATAAATAAATGCATACATTTCTTGGTGTTAGAGTTTCTTATCAAGGGGAAGATTGGAGAAGGAACATTGGATTTATATGTTGACATTTGATTTTTGGTCTACCAGTTAACTGTGTGAATTTGGGACCGTTATTTCCCCTCTTTGAACCAATGTATAACGAGAAGATTGAACTTTATTCTCGTCAAGGTATTTTCCAGTTCTGACATCTTTATATGTATATGACTAGAAATTTGCTTGTGATTCTTTAGAAGTCCTTGCGAATTCCTCTGTTATGGTACTTGACGCTATATACAAAGAAGTGATTTACTTATACATATCCATTTTACTCAACTGAACTTCTTTAACACCTTAGAACCTAGAACAGGATAAATTTAAAGATTAATTGATTTTCATTGATGATACTGATCAAGTATAAGAAGAAATTTCCAATCTCCAAATTTGAATTGTGATTTATCTTTTTAAAAATGACCACTAGGGACAGTTTTCAAGCTTTGAATTCTCTTCAGGTAAATGTAGTGACACAGAGGGTTAAAATAAACTAATTAAAAATGGTTCAGCCTATCATTTTACAGTGGGCGTAGATGTACACTACTAAAGAAGCTCTCTTCCTACTCACATTGGCTGATGCACAGCATATGCACCTCTGTCTTTGAATTTGCTGCAGTTAATGTTTTTATCTGTGGCTTTGCTGAAGGTACAGTTGACAGCTCATCAAATGCAGGGGTGACAGGAATCTGGGAAGGAGAGCATGTGCAGTTTCTGAGTGAATCAGGATCTGAAGAGATAGTAATGGGCTACAGAGATAAGACAATTTAATTCTTACAAAATGCAGCTTAACAAGGACGAATGTTGTACCCAGAGATCTAAAAAGCTGACCGTGTTTGGATAGGATCAGGAAGATATGGCTTAGTGGTTGAAAATGTAAAAGATCTTCAGGAGTATAAAATAATTACAATGATAGCAACAGCAGCCATCGTTTATGGTATACTTATTATATGCCAGTCACCTTCCTGATGTTTCAACTCTGAGTTCCAAGACTGATAGCTTTCAGGTACACCATGTCAGAAGTTCATTGAAGATAAGCAGGGATAGGACTGCTACACAGTTACCTGATCTTAGAAAGAACTGAAATGATTAGAGAGGTGGAGTCCCTTGTTCTGTGCTCATTAAAACTGCCTGGCTGAAATTTGTATTCAGGTTTAGGTTTTACCATTTACTACATCCATAGGGAGCAAGCTCCAGGAGAAAATGAGGAGTCTGGTAACCTTATTTTCCAAGGGCTAGTTGGCAAAATGAGGAGAAAAATCTGGAGAAGTGGAGAGAAAAGATGATAAAGTTTATTAAATCTTGAAAAGGTTATATGTGAATTTTGGGTAAAGCCTCTTTTATCTCGATCCTGATGAAAGAAGCAGGATGAAGAATGAAAAGAACAAAGAAATAGCTTTGTCTTCACAGAGTAAAAAGGACTAATGGTGAGTTCTGTTCTGAAACAGAGGAGTTACTGCTAAGTGAAAGAGGGGTGTATTTTCAAAGCTCACAGAGATAAATGGAATATTCATTGATGGGGAAGAAAGATTAGGTTTGGATTGATGATAGAATAGATGTTTCAAGTCAATTTCTAGGCAGTAATTTCATTATTTTATGATTATCTTTCAATGGAGAGTGCTTTATAGTCTGTAATGAGAAGCTTTTATTATTTATCTAAAGCTACTCCATACAAAAGTCTGCTGGATATTGTATAAATACACGTATAATCCCTGACCCCTAAAATTGTATATTTAAGATATTTCTGAATTGTTTGCAATCTCTTTAATTTACTACTCATAATAGTCCTAACAGGTAGGCATTATTTTACACTTTATAAAAGGATAAAACTGACACTCAGAGAAGTGAAGTATGTCCAACATACTGTTAATTAGCAGTTGCACACAATTCACGTATGAATGATTAATAGTTCTAAACAATGCCTCATCCTTGAGATTTTCCTAGAGATCTGCAAATTAGAGCAATTTTTAAAAGAACTGAAGCTTTGGATCTTTTTAATAATAAAAGTCATACATATTTATTGTGGAAAATTTGGAAAATAATGTACAAATAATAATAATAAAGTAGAATAAGTCTATAATGCTATCATTCATCAGTAAGATCATTACTCTTAATATTATAGTATATAATTCTGCGATATTTTCATACATTTATTTCAAGAACTCTATAGGGAAGCCCATATATGTATATATTTAAAATAAATATTGTATATAATGTTACCCACACACACAAATATGTATAATATTTAAGATGAAATGAGACCAACTGCCCTGTGGTGTCCTTTGCCTTTGTCAGGAAAGAAAATGTTGTGAACATTATTTGATACTACTAAATATTTTGTTAAAACATAAATTTAAATTGCATCAGCCTAAAGAGATAGTGAGAGGACATAAAAATTCATTCTTACCGACAAGCTGGTAGAATCATTCCCTTGCAAAATGGCGGCTCACGGGCAGTCACTTAAGGCAATTAAGAGCATGTTTCTCGCTCTGCCCTCAGGCCTGGAGCTGGACTGTGTGTTGTTCAGTTGCTAAGTTGTGTCCAAGTCTTTTGAGACCCATAGACTGTAGCCCATCAGTTTCCTCTGTCCATGGGATTCTCCAGGTGGGAATACTGGAGTGGGTTGCCATTCCTTTCTCCAGGGAATCTTTACAACCCAAGGATCGAACCCATGTCTCTTGTACTGGCACGAGGGTTCTTTACCACTTAGCCACCAGAGAGCTGGACTAGGAATAGCTCAAAACAATCCTTTGTTTCCTTTACTCCTGGGGTGCCCAATTTAGCCCCTGGGCAACACTAACCTCTGTCTCTGCTGAAAGCACTGTGGCCCCAATTCTCTCCCATGAGATTGCCAAATGCCTTCCAGCCTGAGATCCTGTGCTCTAGACACACCCATGATCTGGAAATCTTCCCTAAGAAATTCACTTAGACCTCTGCTCCATGATGACCTCCTCAGGGGTCTTTCCTGACAGGTTTATCACTGACTGCTCTGACCTTCCTTTCTACTTTTCTGTCACCTACCTTCAGTTCAATTCAGTTCCGTCACTCAGTCCTGTCCAACTCTTTGCGACCTGATGGACTAAAGAACGCCAGGCTTCCTTATCCTTCACCAACTCCTGGAGCTTGCTCACACTCATGTCCATTGAGTCGGTGATGCCATCCAACCATCTCATCCTTTGTTGTCCCCTTCTCCTCCTGCCCTCAATCTTCCAGCATCAGGGTATTTTCTAATGTGTCAGTTCTTTGAATCAGGTGGCCAAAGTGTTGGAGCTTCAGCATCAGTCCTCCCAGTGAATATTCAGATCTTATTTCCTTCAGGATGGACTGGTTTGATCTCCTTGCTATCCAAGGGACTCTCAAGAGTCTTCTCCAACACCACAGTTCAAAAGCATCAGTTCTTTGGCAGTCAGCTTTCTTTATGGTCCACATCTCAGATCCATACATGACTACTAGAAAAACCATAACTTTGACTAGACTGACCTTTGTCAGCAAAGAAATGTCTCTGCTTTTAAATATGCTGTCTAGGTTGGTCATACCTTTTCTTCCAAGGAGCAAGCATCTTTTAATTTCATGGCTGCAGTCACCATCTGTAGTGATTTTGAGCCCAAGAAAATAAAGTCTCCCACTGTTTCCATTGTTTCCCCATCCATGTGCCATGAAGTGATGGAACCTGATGCCATGATCTTAGTTTTTTGAATGTTGAGTTTTAACCCAGTTTTTTCATTCTCTTCTATCACATTCATAAAGAGGCTCTGTAGTTCCTCTTCACTTTCTGCATAAGGGTGGTGGCATCTGCATTTCTGAGGTTATTGATATTTCTCCCAGCAATCTTGATTCCAGCTTGTGCTTCTTCCAGCCTGGCATGTTACATGATGTACTATGCATATAAATTAAATAAGCAGGGTGACAATATACAGCCTTGACGTGCTCCTTTCCCAATTTGGAACCAGTCTGTAATTCCATGTCCAATACTAATTGTTGCTTCTTGACCTGCATACAGATTTCTCAGGAGGCAGGTAAGGTGGTCTGGTATTCCCATCTCTCTAAGAGTTTTCCAGTTTGTTGTGATCCACACAGTCAAAAGATTTAGCATAGTCAATGAAGAAGAAGTATATGTTTTTCTGGAATTCTCTTGCTTTGTCTATGATCCAGTGGATCTTGGCAATTTGATCTCTGGTTCCTCTACCTTTTATAAATACAGCTTGAACATCTGGAAGTTCTTGGTTCACATACAATTGAAGCCTAGCTTGGAGAATTTTGAGCATTACTTTGCTAGCATGTGAGATGAGTGCAATTGTTCAGTAGTTTGAGCATTCTTTGGCATTGCCTTTCTTTGGGTTTTGATTTAGATCACACCTGAATGTTCTAGTGATTTTCTCTCCTTTCTTCAATTTAAATCTGAATTTTGCAGTAAGGATTTCGTGATCTGAGCCACAGTCAGCACCTAGTCTTGTATTTGCTGGCTGTATAGAGCTTCTCCCTCTTTGGCTGCAAAGAATATAATCAATCTGGTTTCAGTGTTGAGGGACATCTGGTGATGTCCATGTATAGAGTTATCTCTTGTGTTGTTGGAAGAGGGTGTTTGCTGTGACCAGTGTGTTCTCTTGGCAAAACTCTGTTAGCCTTTGCCTTGATTCATTTTGTACTCCAAGGCCAAACTTGCCTGTTATTCCAGATATCACTTGACTTCCTACTTTTGCTTTCTGGTCCTCTATAATGAAAAGGATCTCTCTCTCTCTCTCTCTCTTTTGGAGTTAGTTCTAGAAGGTCTTATAGGACTCCATAGAACCATTCAACTTCAGCTTCTTCAGCTTTAATGGTTGAGGCATAGAGTTGGATTACTGTGGTATTGAATGGTTTGACTTGGAAACAAACAGAGATCACTGTTGTTTTGAGATTGCATCCAAGTACTGCATTTCAGACTCTCTTGTTGACTATGAAAGCTGCTTCATTTCTTTTAAAGGATTCTTGCCCACAGTAGTAGATGCAATGGTCATCTGAATTAAATTCACCCATTCTGGTCCACTTTAGGTCACTGATTCCTACAATGTTGACGTGCACTCTTGCCCTCTCCTATCTGACCACTAATTGATCTTGATTACTCACTGTATCCCATTCACCCCCTGCAGTTTCATCACATGTATATTTGCTCCTTTCTAACTGTTTCTCCTCCATTAAGTATGGGGAGGTTTAGAGCTTCCATCTTTTCCACAGTAATTAAAAGAATGTCTGGCACAGAATGGGCACCCAACATACACTTAAGTGCATGAATGAATGAGCGAAAGCCTGGCACAGCAGGCCTGGCAAGTTAATTATGTTTTTTTGTAGAGCATGTTAGGAAACCAGGGGAAGGTTTTGATCAACTTCTGCTATGCCTTTTTGCCTAATTTAAGAGAGATTATTTAAGGGGCCTGGAGTTTAGCACAAAGGTGGATTTGTTCATTTATATTGGAGTTTTGTGGAAATAACAGAAATCAGAAAGTATCCTGGAGAAAGGCCAGAAAGAACAAGTCAAAATGCCTTAAGGAAGGGTCTGTATGGAGAATGGGAGAATGAGACAGAGCTAAATGAAGAGTCACTTCACAATGGCACCTAATAGATAAATCTGGGAAATCTCACAAGACCAGGTACAATTGCTAATGCTGTCTTTCACACTTGCAAGGTAGATATATTTAAAGGACCCAGAATAAGCAGGAACTCTTGTTTTTATCAGAAGAATAATGATAAGCTTATTGACTGTCTATGTGGATAAGTGATATGAGCCTCAGGATTTTTTCTTTTCTTTTCTTTTCTTTTTTTGCTTATATTTTAAGATCCCATGAAAGGAAATGAACTCAAATTGTGATTTTTGAGAAGAAAGTTATCCATCAGTGTTAGAGTCTTGTTGAGGCTCTATAGATTTCCTAAAGAAGACACTTCTGCAAAGGTGATAACATAGTTATCTCCCTGTCAGGCAGTATAATTGATAGTGCTATTCAAAATTAATGGGCTTTGGTGTGTAGTAGATTAATGAACAGTATGCTCACAGCAGAAACCAACTACTTCTGGGGTCTCAACCCACACCTCGAATTAGACTAAAGTGAAGAGGGAGGGAGGGGAGTGACCTCATGACTGAGGATATAGTAAAGACAGAGAAGTTGTAGAACAGTTCACTGGTCATAAAATTGGGCTTCACAATCCCATAGTCCTGAAAGTGAGACAGAAGGGTGTTCAAAGAAAGCCCACACCTGTGGGAATCATCTCTCATGTTTATTTCATCACTCTGAGCTTATAGTTCTCATTAGTGGCTCTGCTTGACCTCTTGTGAACCTGGTAATATATGCTACTTAAGAAATATACATTATTCGGGTATTTCCGTTGGTTTTCTATGACCTAGATTAATTAGCATCATGATAGTTTAATTGAGACAAGGTAGCAAGCATAATAAGGACAAACCTACTAGCATATGTAGTCAAAAGGAATGATCTCTTTCTGGTTGGATTGTGGAGGAAGACAGGGTATAGTCAGAGAGTCAAATCATGGAGAATCAGAAACACAGGAGAGGGGCCCAGAGAGTCCGCCACTCATTGAGAAGCTGATAGAGAAGCAGGGGGCTGTCTTTTCTCCTTTGAAGACCGGACTAGGAGAAGAATGCCCCTTGCCAGGATGCTGGGGGAGAGCTCACCGAAAGGATGGAATAAGATTTGTTTCCTTTTTTCTGATTCCAAACAGGTGGATAAAGAATTTTTGAAGCCATCAAATGCTTAGTTCAGATCTTGGCTCTTTTGTGTGTTATATATCATTTTGGGACAGTTGTTTAAACTTGTAGGATATAGGTAGATTTTATCCATGCATCAAAGGCAAGTAAACCAATTTGTAGAATCACTGTGAGGAAGAAGTCAGGTAAGGTATGTTAAAGACCTAGCGGAATGACTAAACATGGACTGCCGTTGACAGTGCTCACGCCTGCATTGACAGCACCGTTGACGTGTACAGAAGCATCTTGTGGTTGTTGAGTCACTCAGTCCTGTCCACCTCTTTGCTACCATATGAACTGCAGCCCGTCAGGCTCCTCTGTTCATGGGGTTTCCCAGGCAAGAATGCTGAAGAGTGGGTTGCCATTCCCTTCTCCAGAGGATCTTCCCGACCCAGGGATCGAACCTGAGTCTTCCACATTGCAGGCGGATTCTTTACCACTGAGCCACCAGGAATGTGTACAGATGTGTAGGACAAAATGTCAGCACCCCTCCACGACACACACCTGTGTCTCCATCGAGCACTTTGGAGTAGCAGCTTTGTAGGACGTGTGGTCTATTCAGCATCATCCCTCAAGATGCCCCAAATCCAGATGGGAGTGCAAAATCAAGATAACCGGCCATTTCTCACACATGTTCTAGTGAAAGCAGGGATGAGGAAGATGGACTAGGACCAAGTTCTGGGTCAGGGTCCATTCCCTCCATCAAAATATGACTCAGACTGCTTGTGACTTGCTGGGAAGTGTTCCATGATGCCTTATATGCCTTTTCACTCCAAGCTGAACGGGAGACCCAACTCACTGGATGACAGTAGCCTTCGTCACGGTTCCCACAGGATCTGACTCTCAGGGAAGCTGCTGCATTATATCTTCTGTATTACTTCCCAAGACTGGATAGCCCCAGACTATGAATTCCCTTAAGTTCTTATTTGTTCTTGTCTGTTAAGGTCCTGGTACAGTGCGTGGCACAGTTATTGTTCAGCATGTACTTGTTATGTGAATGAATATATAGAATATTGTATGAAATATATTAAAGAGTGACCTTGAGAAAATTACTCGTCCCTCTGAGCCTCAGTTTCATCATGTATGAAATGGGAGAAAAGGCAAGCCTAGCAGGAGAGTGAGCTATGTAAAACACCTGGGCCAGACTGTGCACTTAATAAGTGAAACACTGGTTCATTGTTATTGCATTAATCATCATATTCAGATATAATCCAAAGTGCATGTCATGGAACCCCTTAATTCTTGAGTTTTCTGTCTCTCTACAAGAAGCAATTTGCCCTTTTCACCGCAGGGTTCCATTTCAGTCCCTTTTTGCTCTCACTCAGAAGTTCTTACATTTATTCTGTCTGACACACTGAAATCCATTAAGTCTAATGAACATCCACTCTGACATTGCACTGCTTAAATATGGCTATGCTTCTCACGGTGACTCTGTGTATTCTGTGTTTCTAAAATTTAGCAGAGCTGAGCATCACTTTAACATTCCTGAAATCCAGAGAGGAACAGTTAAATCTCTTTAACACTTTTGAGCTTTCATCGTACAAAAGATGCAGCACCAGTTACTACAGGGGGTATAAACATGAGCGTGGCCCAGCCTCTACCTTTGAAGGGCAAGGCCTTAGATCAAATAGTCTCCTGTTAAATATACAGAGAGGGCTTCCTTGGTGGCTCCGAAGGGAAAGAGTCTGCCTGCAATACAGGAGACCCGGGTTTGATCCCTGGTTTGGGAAGATCCCCTGGAGAACGGAATGGATACCCACCCCAGTATTCTTGTCTGGAGAATGTCATGGACAGAGGAGCCTGGTGGGCTACAGTCCCTGGGGTTGCAAAGAGTCAGATATGACTGAAGCACACACACATGCAAAGAGGACTCCTCACAGTGATGTTCTGCACCCCTGGATCAGTGCTGCTAGGTGAAGCAAACACTGAGCAGGCATCCTCTTCTCATGCGCCAGAACAGGGGCTACATGCTTGGAAAATGGAGCTCTGTCCTTATGGAGCAGGCAAGTTACTGATTAAGGGGAAGCGGAGAACAAAAATGAACCATTTCAATACAGTAGGCTAAATGTTTTATCTGAAGTCAGCACAAGGAGTCTTGGTGCTAATAAGAAAAGAAATGACCTATACTAGAGATTAAGGAAAACCCTGAGGGGAAAAATGACTTTATCAAGGTTTGTTAAGAAGATTGCTAAGGGAAGTGTCCATGTTTTGATCCTTGAGAATCAAAAGGAACCTTGAACTCAGTGTTTAACATAGAGAAAGAACTCAATCAATGTCAGATAATATGATTCTAAAATAACATTTGTAACAATTATTACTGTTATTGAGTGATACTTTTGTAAGTGGAAATGGTTGAGAAGAGGGAGTTTCAGGCAGAAGAAAAACAGGAGACTTTTGAAAAAGTATGGTCTATGTAAGGTTACTACAAACTGTTATATGAAAAGTCTAGAGTCAGGGTGAAGATTGATGGAAAATGAGTGTGGGCCTGTGTGTCATGCCAGACAATCCTGATGTCAGATTTAGCTTTAGAAAGACTACTCAGCAGCTACATGGAAGGTTGATTTTACAAGTTTAAAACAGAAGACAAGAATAGTAAGAAGTCTGTTAGGGTGGAACAGCGGAGAGTGATGAACGCCTGAACTTTGGACAAAGCCAGAGGACAGAAGAGCAAGTATCCCAGTGGAGATGATAGAGAGACGACACAGCAGGTTAATTTGATGACTTACTTGATAAAAATCATAGGAAGGTAGAAGGGTAAATGAAAATATTAGGATTTCTGTCCAGATGGGTGGTGGCAGGCATAGTTCAGTTTGATATTAAGGTACCAAGAAGAGAGATCCAACAGGTATTTTCAGATATGAATCTGAAGCTCAGGTAAATCATCACTGTTGGAAAGACTGGTTTGGAATTCTTCTGCAAATAGAAAAAATAAGAATCTGAACAGTGAGTGAAATTGAGCAGGGTATCTAGATAAGTGGAAGAAGAAGGCTAAATATGAAACTCAGTAGAGATTTGGAACATACTTATTGTCAGAATGATTTTGAGTAAAAAAGTAACAAGATCAGAGTGGTCTTGAGGAATCTAAAGCTGATAGCTGTTTATAGCAGTTATCAAACAACAATGTATATAAGGAACATTGGGGCCCTGCATAAAAGTAAAGATTTCCTGGCCCCAGTAAGGGAATCAGATTGAGTATACCTACTATGTGTGTGTGTGGCATGCTAAGTCGCTTCAGTCATGTCCAGCTCTTTGCGACCCTATAGACTGTAGCCTGCCAGGCTCCTCTGTCCATGAGATTCTCCAGGCAAGAATACTGGAGTGGGTTGCCGTGCCCTCCTCCTATAGGGCCTAGAAAATTGCATTTCCCAACAAGTGTTCAGATAATCAGATACAAAATGTTCACAGATCATGCTTGGAGAAAAGCAGCTGTAGTGATATTCCTGCGTGAGTGGGAGAAGCCCGGACAGACCCAGGGAACTTGATCATCACGGTGCTCTGCTTAAGGAACTAGAGACGAAGGTTTTCTCAATTTGATTGGCGGATAACCAAGAAAATAAAATCCTTGTTACCAATCTTCAGTTATTTACTGAGCCAAAGATCTCCCCCAAATCCGTGTCAAAACTTCACCCACCCAGAGCAGAGTTTGCAGACACGAATAGAAGTCAGGCTGGGGAAAATGAAGGAAATCCAATGCAATATATTTGTATTCTGTCACTGAGGCACTGTCTAATGTTGCTGTAACTATGATGTATAGGTCTATCAAAGCATGTGTTACCATGGTCTGAATTCCCCGACTGGAGAAAAATGATTAATGTAGAGATTTGCATTCGATGTGGGCTTGGACATCAATATTTCAGCTTAGGTAAACAGGAGCTTTTCCTAATTTATTGGCTCTCATTATGGATGGCTTGTAGAAGCCAAATTCCCCCTCTGCCTCCAAAATGACCTTTCATGCTCTACAAATCAATCTAGTAGAAGTGAAGCAAGTTGGTTAATATTTTAGTGAGGAAAAAAATGACTTCACATGTCAGAGACTTAATTGTTGTGATTTTGACCCATTTTGAAATTAGTTAACATTTGCTTCAGGCCCCTGACTTCATGCATTATTTATTTTCATCTTGGCCTTGCTTAAGTCTCTCCATGTGCAGCATGCCCAGAACATGTAAGAAGCTTTTTCTAAATACTGCACTTGAATAACAGCATTACGAGGCAGAGAATGTGAAGGCCAAAACGTGTCCCCTCTGCCCACGTGTGTGCTTATGCACACGACTGCACACGGACACACACACACAAATACGTGATCCCAAGCTGAGCTGCTTCTGGATGTATTTTAACTCTTATTGGCAAAGGTTGTTGGTGTTACAGCCAGCATTAAGGAGCAATTTCCCTGTAAGAATTTTATGTTGCAAAGTGTGTCATAAGTTAATCAAAGGGTAACAATGCAGAAGGCCATGCCTGGGCTTCCTGGAGGCTGGGGCCCGCCCATGCTGTCAGTCACTGTCAAAACTATAGCAAGCAGGGGCGTAGTACATCTTTTTCTCTCCTCTGAGAAAATGTTCTTGCCCACAAAGGTCAATGCCTTTATGGCATCAATCTATTAGCCTATTGTTGTGGTATGAATCCCAAGAAGAAAGCATCTTGTCAGTTGCCTGGCTCAGCGGCCCCATCTCCACAGCTTCCTACAGCAAGGGCCAAGCCCTGCACCTTGCCTCTGACTGGCAGCATCAGCTTCGGTCTGTCCTGTCACAACCCCTGCATCCAGGTGAGTAATGACAGACTTGACTATCCATGCCTTGCTCTGTGCCATCATTGGGGAAGCATGCTTCAGGAATCGTTCAGCAAGCTATTTCTTCCAGCCAGCCTAGGTGCTCTCAGAGTTTGGATGTGGAAAGGTAACCCAGAAGAACATTCTATCATACCAGTTCTGTGAGAGGGGGGGCATTTGGAAGCTACATCAGGAAAAAAAAAAAAAGAAGAAGAAGCTTGCTCAGAAACTCTGGCATATTTCTGGGATATTTACTACACAATACCTTCTAATCACCTACATTCCTTTTCATCTTGACACTAATTCGGAGTTAAACAAAGACCAGTGTAAAAAAATGAGGCTCAACAGCTGTTTCCCAGATGTACAGAAATAACCATTGCAGCTGTCTGAAACTAGGGCACTTGCATTTGCATCGGTTTGGATTAAATTTTTCATTGATTTGGGTCATCATTTATGTAAGAAGTTCACAGAACAAAGAGTGTGCCTGTCCAAGTCAGCCATTTTAAATCTTCAAGCAAGAATATAGAAATTCTGGGGATTACATTTGCCTGGTAAAAATGATGTCTTATTTAAGATGATTTTCATTAAGAATCTAATTTTCACAGTACATTTTCTCCAAGTGCAAAAACCACACTCATCTGTCCAACTTCATTGTCACCTCCTCCTGGAAGCTGTTTCCAGTTCCTGGAGTTAATTGATATCGTCCCTCTGGATTTTGGAATCAAACTTATCTAGACTTGAATATGAAGCTTGCATTTCCCCGCATGTGCTCTTTGAAGTAAATACCCAATAAATGCTTATGGTATCTGAAAGCCGATAGGAATGATAGGAGGGAGGGAAGAGGAAGGAACATTTATGTTTACTCAATATATCTATTTTAGGGCAAATATATATGTATCATCATTTAGAATTCAGGAACACTTTTACTTTGTTACTGCTGAAAAGATCATTTTAATATTCTCACATGTTCTTCACTGTGGAGTTTATCAATATCCCTTGATAATTTTCAGATGTAGAAAATGAAAGTCTTCTAAGTCACTATCTTGAATTCTCTTTCACCTTTATTTTTTTTTTTTTTATGGAAGATACACACTTGACTTTCCTTGAACTTGTTTTCAATTCAGATTCTCAGATCCCCTCAGTATCTTGGCTTCCCTCTTCATTTTCAAGATCTGTCCTTAGCAGTTTTTGCCTTACTTTCTCTTCAATACTGTTCCATCCTTCCTACCAGACCAGGGTTTTCACCTCGGCTTGCTCTCTTTGTCTTATGTCCATAAGGTGGACGCTCATTATATCAACAAAGCCCGGATATCTCCTTAGTGCAGAAAATACTGTTTATGGCTAAAAGCCCTCGGTGTCTTACAGATACTTCAAGTGCAATATGTCCAAGACTGAAGGTACTGTCTTTCCCCTCAGACCACTCTCTCCACATATCCCATCTTGGCTAATGGAGCGGCCACCATCCACTCCATCTCTGAAACCACAAGCCTCTGCAGCTTTGTCTATTTCTCCCTTGTCCTCACCCCTCACATCCAATCAGTCATCGCATCTTGTCAATCCTGACTCTGTAAATGTCTTTCAGGTCTAACCTCTCTCGTTCCCTGGCCATCTTTCCCATAGACTACTGCTCAGCACCCACATTGGATTCATTTTCAGCAGCTATGTCTCCTATAGGCTCATCTTTCTACAATACTACAGACATCCTCTACCTGAAGATAAACACATAAGTGCGAGCGCATGTGTGTCTGTGTGTCTATATAACTTACTCCCCATTTCATCTTCCTTTCTTAATTAATCATGCATTTATTTATTCATGCCCTTCCTCATCTGAGCCAGACCTCCATCCTCATCCACTACCATCCCAAGCCCCTCACTTCACACCCTCCCATGAAAAACACCACAGTTTCTAAACTTAAAGCCTTCTTGAAATTTCCAAAGATAACCTGTCTATCAATGTCCCCAAATGCTTACATATGCAGGTTTCATTTGTTTGTTTAGTCTTGTTTTCTGCCAGGCATACATTTCTCTCTGTTTTGTGGACTATGCTCATCCTTGAGGCATGAGTTTGATGAAGAGTCCTGACCCTTAGAAGGCTCTTCCTTTCATGTCTCTGTAGCATGTAAGCTTCCCTTTATTAAGAATGGAATAATTGCTCTGGGGGTTCCTTTCTCTCACCCACCAGCATGCAAGCCTCCTCAGGACACAGTGTCTTTTAGTCATCAGTACCTGACAATTTGCCTCCAACTTAATTTGTATTAAATAAATGAAACTTTCATTTTGTCTAACTTGAAACTCGGTATTTCATTATTTTTTCTGCTTCCATTCTAAGACTTATATTGTGTTCATTTCATTATCTTTTTAGCACAGTTTTTATTCGTGATTAAAGAAAGATGAACAGGGTTATTATGTGTACTTGATGAGGTATTAAATCTTTTACCTGTCTTATATTCTTTTAATTTTTTTTCCCTTAGTGGAAAAATTAACTGTACACAATTTTACTCATTCAGTGAGTAATTTTTCTCATTCAGGCATTCTTTNGGCATACATTTCTCTCTGTTTTGTGGACTATGCTCATCCTTGAGGCGTGAGTTTGATGAAGAGGCCTGACCCTTAGAAGGCTCTTCCTTTCCTGTCTCTGTAGCATGTAAGCTTCCCTTTATTAAGAACAGAATAATTGCTCTGGGGGTTCCTTTCTCTCGCCCACCAGCATGCAAGCCTCCTCAGGACACAGTGTCTTTTAGGCATCAGTACCTGACAATTTGCCTCCAACTTAATTTGTATTAAATAAATGAAACTTTCATTTTGTCTAACTTGAAACTTGGTATTTCATTATTTTTTCTGCTTCCATTCTAAGACTTACATTGTGTTCATTTCATTATCTTTTTAGCACAGTTTTTATTCGTGATTAAAGAAAGATGAACAGGGTTATTATGTGTACTTGATGAGGTATTAAATCTTTTACCTGTCTTATATTCTTTTAATTTTTTTTCCCTTAGTGGAAAAATTAACTGTACACAATTTTACTCATTCAGTGAGTAATTTTTCTCATTCAGGCATTCTTTTCATTCAATGAAATCTTATCAGAAATATAGTTTTACAGTGCAAGATGCATAAGTAACTAGAATATCATTAAATTTAAAGATCCATTGATCAGTGTAGGATATTTTCTTATTGAAGAAGCCTATTGATGACCAAATAGACTTCAGTCATTTTTAATCTCTCTCAAAGACCAATGAAGAAGTTTGCAAAACCTTATCCCAAAACGTCTGAAAATTCTCTTCTACCCTATTCTGTAGCACCACTTATCCCTAGTCTCTTTTTAGCCCAGAAGCTAACCAACTGAATAATTAATTAGCTTGCTCTCTCTCCTCCTCCCCTTCTTTGTCTCTTATTTACCCTTTTCTGACCTCTGGCACTGCTTCCCCTAGATTCACCAAACTTCCCCCACACTATATAATCTCCATCTGAACAATGCATGTCCACTTCTCTCTGTTTTTCTCCTGAGCATCAGCCTTCTTGGCCCTGTCCTTCCACTTTTCAGCTGTGTTCTCTATCAGTTATTACAATGCTATATCACAGAAGCCTAAAAACCCATCTGGAAATGAAAAGAATTGTGTTCCAATGAAAGGGGAGTGGTATAGGGAAGATGTGAAACCAAGTGGCAAAGCCTACTGGGGTTTTGTTTGCACAGAATTGTGAACACACCTGTTAATATTTTTGTCTCATCAGTGATTAAGGTGTGGCCACTTCTCTTACACACTGCAGTATAATGAGGAAGAAAAATATACTAAACCATCAATCATCATATTATATGAAACACACTATGGTAGAATTGGGCTCTCCTGGTGGATCAGACAGTAAAGAATCTGTCTGCAATGCTGGAGACCTGGGCTTGATTCCTGGGTCAGGAAGTTCCCCTGGAGAAGGGATAGGCTACCCACTCCAGTATTCTTTGGTTTCCCTGGTGGCTCAGACGGTAAAGAATCCACCTGCAATGCGGGAGACCCGAGCTTGATTCCTGGGTCAGGAAGATCCCCTGGAAAGGGAAATGGCTACCCACTCAATTAGTAATCTTAGTAATCTTGCCTGAAGAATCCCACAGACAGAGCCTGGCTGTCTACAGTCCATTGGGTCGCAGAGTGGGGCATGACTGAGTGAATAACACTTTCACTTTCATGACAGTGTTATGTGAAGGGCATTCTGAGAACATCTCCTAAAGCACTTACTTTAGCCCTCATCTGAGAGAAACAGGAATAAGAGTATCAGAAAATGATTACTGGTTTTAATGAATAATTTTAAAATGATTTATACATAAACTGGCTTGGCGATTGCCTATAAATGTGAGTTGGAACCTGGAAGATAATTAGATGATGAATTTACCATGTATGGGACTCACCATAAAATGTATTTGATCAGTTTAGTTAAAATTTAGTTAAGATTTTTATATTAGGTGTGTTGGGAAGATTCCAACCTAAACGAATTATAGCTAGCACAGTGTCCTTTGAAAACTCAAGAAACTGTTTTACCTTTCTATTGGAACTTCTATGTCAGTTTGTCTTTTCACATGATCTTAATGAAGACTGATTTCTAATACTGCCATTGCATATGTCTTATAACTAGTAAAGCATGAAATATGTTCTTTTGGAATGTTACATAGAGCTTAGTAGCAGAATGGTACTGAAGACAAATGAAATGTTAAGACAGTGTATTTGAAGAAAAATGTTTATGTTAATAATGTCAACACACATAAATGAAAATAATTTTCACCTGACCTCTCTGAAAGTGAGTTTGTATCTTAATGTCTGACATTGTTGGCATACTAGAATAAAGGGTCACAATCTTAAGTCATGATATTTAAAATTATCTGAAGGGGTAAAGTTCTAGAATCTTAAAGAAATCATAAGGTTTCTGTTGAAATTACTTGTACTCTTAGTTCCTTCATAAAAATAACAAAGCACATCGATCATGATGAATTATGCATTTCTATGTAATGATAATAGACATAGTCAAAGGGAAGCCGTCTCTATTGCATATTTTAATTAAAGAATCCTATTGCACCAGAAGGTCAGGAAAGCCTGGTGTGCTGCAGTCCATGGGGTCACAAAGATTTAGAGATGACTGAGCAACTGAACAATAACAATTGCATCAGAATGTTTTTGGTATTCCTTTATACTGAGGAACGGAGGAGGCAATGGCACCCCACTCCAGTACTCTTGCCTGGAAAATCCCATGGATGGAGGAGCCTGGTAGGCTGCAGTCCATGGGGTCACTAAGAGTCGGACACGACTGAGCGACTTCACTTTCACCTTTCACTTTCATGCACTGGAGAAGGAAATGGGAACCCACTCCAGTGTTCTTGCCTGGAGAATCCCAGGGACGGGGGAGCATAGTGGGCTGCAGTCTATGGGGTCACACAGAGTCGGACACGACTGAAGTGACTTAGCAGCAGCATACTGAGGAAAGGAATCCATGTGGATGATTACAGAGTTAGGATTAGACCCACCACTTCCACACAGGGGTGAATTAATGTTGCTTATCAACATATGGGAAATACCTCTGGAGAAGTCAGATCATGGAAGAACACAGACATGTTGCACTTGCCATCTCAGAGGCATTTTATAATTAGACTGGATTGATTCATGAAACCCCTCCATGAGCTGAAGAGGTGGGATACTTCTGTGGCTCTTTGCAGCCACAAAATTGAAGTTAAAGAGATTACATGACTCTACAATGACTCTTGTTTCATCTTGCTAGATCATTTCTTGAGGCTAGACTCATCATGGGTCTAAATTCTCTAGGTGGAATTGGAGTGACTTGGTAGGAACATTGCTCTCTGTTACTGCATTTTTGTTCTTCTCCTAAACTATGGAGTGTGGTTCTGTTTTTTGTACTGAGAAGCAATGAACTTATATGAATGTGCTACATTATATATCTTGTTTTCACTTATATAATCATACTAATTTTCTACATTTCCTCTTTCCTAGATGAATCTCATTTTTGATGGACTCTTTGGACTGAAAAACAAGCTTGAATAAGGTAAGCCCTCTGGGGAGCTGCTATTAACACTCATTGTAACATTGTAGCCAGCAATCCTGTGTTGAACTTAAATTTAACCAATCTGGCTTCAGAGTGTAGTTAGGTTTGATTCTCTGCCCTCTTTGGTGAGAATCCCATAAAAGACTGTGTTCATAAAAGCAAAAACTACAGATGGGAAAAGCAGCTACTGTTGAGGTCGCTTTGTTGTTGTTGCTAAGGTCTCTTGCCCTTAAATTGGTTAGCGTAGTGTGTCAGCATGTACACATTCAGAAAATACATAGACAGTCTCTTTGGGTTTGCTGGAAATTTTCAAATGAAGGTGAGATGATGAGAAGACACAACCAAAGCAGGATTGTCGCCTAGGAATTTGTCTACTGGCCTGAGAAGGTGAAACTCAGGAGTTACAGTGTCTCAGGATGATGCTTCTTACTCATACTCATTTTGGCGATGACATGTCATTCTTCTGAGTCTGCACAGTAGAAACAGCCTAGAAATGATGCATGCTTTGCAATTGATTCTGGATCAAGAGAAGTAAGAAGGGATTGGGCAGGGCCAGCGTAAAATATAGGTCTAAGAATCTAGATTCTGGGAAGGGCCTTAAGTACTGGCTTTATGGGTCTTACTGTCTCTGATTTTAAAATTGCTTTTCTAGTATAAATAAAATGACTTTTCTTTGAGACACTTGGGAAATAGAGGTAAAGTCTTAAGAAAAAATGTATGTCTGTTAATTTACAAATTTGATTTGAGGGAATCCCTTTTAAGGAAATCATCAAATGTGAGTACTAACATTTATTAAATAGATTCAAAAATTTTTACTGTGACATTCATTATAATAATGAAACATGAAGAAATAAATCTACTACCTAATAACTCACAGCTTATTAAGTTATGGCTTAGCCTCATGATGAAATATTATGTAGATGTTAAAATTATGATTTTCAAAAATTGCAATTCCAATAGAAAATGTTGAAGCAGGTGAAAAAGCAGTACACAAAATTATCTATATCATGGCATGTCCTCAGTTTATACATAGAAATTAGATGAGAAGAAAATATTCATTTAGGATACAGATGTATTCCCATTTTAACATCTCTGAAATCAGCATGTGTCCCACAATTAATAGCACCTCCTACCTATAATTGGAAATGCTGTTTTTTTCTATTTTATTGGTACATAAACTAATGCTGCATCTCTCTGTCAATAACAAACATCTTAGATTTGAAAAAAATCAGTATGCTAATATAATATGGTCAAATGTCACTGAAGGGTATAACTATGTACTTTTTTCACAATGAGTATTTATTTTATGTATATTTAGAGAAGAGGCAACTCTGTTTCAATTCACTTATATATGACATTCTTCATATCCTGACCCAGAAAATTTTATTTTATCTAAGATTGTTTATTCAACATCCTAGGCNTAGGCAAATTTCTAAGATCTATCTAGGGTGAATAAACTCATGGGACACAAATTAATTTTTACCATATTTCTGCCTGGAAACCCAAGATGCTTAGGTATATGTATGTGCTTCACCTTCCCGCATGGTGAATCCTTCACTCAGCTGAGTTTACTCAGAGTGCCCTTGGTCAGTGTGTGCCTTCTCCAGCAATTTCTCCTCAAATCTGGGTCCTTTTCTCCTGGTTTCTCTACTGCTGTCCTTCGCTGACATACGTAAGATATGATAACAGATTCTCAAGTAGAAGGGCTAGGGGCTAAATGAGAAGATTATGACTTAGAATTTTCAAAGTCTTAGGTTGAAACCCTGGTTCTGCCCCTCACAGATGATGTGACCTTGGGCAAGTCACTTACCTCTATGCAACCCAGTTTTCTCTTCTGTCAAGTAGAGATGATTAACATGTGTCTCATAAAGATACTATATGGATTTCCTGAGCTGCATATACAACAATGGGCACATGTCACGTATGTGATAAATGTTCATTTCACTCATTCTTTTTGCATTGATATATGGTTTTCCCAAATAAATATGATTTTCCTGAATTTAACTCAGAAGACTATTATATCTACTACTGTGGGCAAGAATCCCTTAGAAGAAGTGGAACAGCCCTCATAGTCAACAAAAGACTCTGAGATACAGTTCTCGGATACAATCTCAAAAACGACAGAATGATCTCCGTTCATTTCCAAGGCAAATCATTCAGCATCAGAGTAATTCAAATCTATGCTCCCCCCCGCCCCCCGCCAGTAATGCTGAAGAAGCTGAAATTAAATGGTTCTATGAAGATCTATAAAACCTTCTAGAACTAACACCCCCAAAAGATGTCCTTTTCATTATAGGGGACTGGAATGCAAAAGTAGAAGTCAAGAGATAACCTGGAGTAACAGGCAAATTTGGCCTTGTAGTACAGAATGAAGCAGGGGAAAGGGTGACAGAGTTTTTCCAAGAGAACGCACTGGTCATAGAAAACACCCTCTTCCAACAATACAAGAGAAGACTCTACACATGGACATCACCAGATGGTCAACACCAAAAGTGGATTGATTATATTCTTTGCCGCCAAAGATGGAAAAGCTCTATACAATCAACAAAAACAAGACTGGGAGCTGACTGTGGCTCAGATCATGAAATCCTTACTGCAAAATTCAGACTTAAGTTGAAGAAAGTACGAAAAAACTAGACCATTCAGGTATGACCTAAATCAAGCCCCTTACCATTATACAGTGGAAGTGAGAAATAGATTCAAGGGATTAGATCTGATAGACAGAGTGCCTGAAGAACTATGGATGGAGGTTCATGATATATGACAGGAGGCAGTGATCAAGACCACTCCAAGAAAAAGAAATGCAGAAAGGTAAAATGGCTGTCTGAGGAGGCCTTACAAATAGCTGAGAAAAGAAAAGACTCAAAAGGCAAAGGAGAAAAGGAAAGATATACCCATTTGAATGCAGAATAGCAAGGAGAGATAAGAAAGCTTTCCTCAGTGATCAATGCAAAGAAATAGAGGAAAACAATGGAATGGGAAAGATTAGAGACCACTTCAAGAAAATTAGAGGAACCAAGATTTCATGCAAAGATGGGCACAATAAAGGACAGAAATAGTATGGACCTAACAGAAGCAGAAGATGTTAAGAAGAGATAGCAAGAATACACAGAAGAATTATGCGAATAAGATCTTCATGACCCGGATGACCATGATTGTGTGATCACTCACCCAGAACCAGACATCCTGGAATGAGAAGTCAAGAGGGCCTTAGGAATCATCACTATGAACAAAGCTAGTGCAGGTGATGGAATTCCAGTTGAGCTATTTGATGCTGTGAAAGTGCTGCACTCAATATGCCAGCAAATCTGGAAAGCTCAGCAGAGGCCACAGGACTGGAAAAGGTCAGCTTTCATTCCAATCCCAAAGAAAGGCAATGCCAAAGAATGTTCAAACTACCGCACAATTGCACTCATCTCACACACTAGCAAAGTAATGTTCAAAATTCATCAAGCCAGGCTTCAATAGTACGTGAACTGTGAACTTCCAAATGTTCAAGTTAGATTTAGAAACTGCAGAGGAAACAGAGATCAAATTGCCAACATCGATTGGCTCATTGAGAAAGCAAGAGAGTTCCAGAAAAACATCTACTTCTGCCTTATTGACTATGTCAAAACCTTTGACTGTGTGGATGACTACAAACTGTGGAAAATTCTTCAATAGATGGGAATACCAGACCACCTTTCCTGCTCCTGAGAAGTCTGTATGCAAGTCAAGAAGCAACAGTTAGAACTGGACATGGAATTACAGACTGGTTCCAAATTGGGAAAGGAGCATGTCAAGGCTGTACATTCTCACCTTGCTTATTTAACTTATATTCAGAATTCATCATGAGAAACGCTGGGCTGGAAGAAGCACAAGCTGGAATCAAGACTGCTGGGAGAAGTATCAATAACCTCAGATATGCAGATGACACAGATATGGCAGAAGGCAAAGGGGAACTAAAGAGCCTCTTGATGAAACTGAAAGAGGCAAATGAGAAAGTCAACTTAAAACTGATATTTGAAAAATAAAGATCCGGCATCTGGTCCCATCATTTCATGGCAAATAGATGGGGAAATGATGGAAACAGTGAGAGACTTTATTTTCTTGGGCTTCAAAGCACTGCAGATGGTGATTTCAGCCATGAAATAAAAAGACACTTGTTCCTTGGAAGAAAAGCTATGACCAACCTAGAGAGCATATTAAAAAGGTGAGATATTACTTTGCCAACAAAGGTCTGTCTAGTCAAAGCTGTGTGTTTTCCATAGTGGATCTGAGAGTTGGACTATAAAGAAAGCTGAGCACTGAAGGATTGATGCTTTTGAGCTGTGGTGTTGGAGAAGACTCTTGAGAGTCCCTTGGACTGCAAAGTGATAAAACCAGTCCATCCTAAAGGAAATAAGTCCTGAATATTCATTGGAAGGACTGATGCTGAAGCTGAAACTCCAGTACTTTGGCCACTTGATACAAAATACTGAATAATTGGAAAAGACTCTGATGCTGGGAAAGATTGAAGGCAGGAGGAGAAGTGGACAACAGAGGATGAGATGGTTGGATGGCATCACCAACTCAATGGACATGAATTTGTGCTAGCTCCAGGAGTTCGTAATGGACAGGGAGGCCTGCCATGCTGCAGTCCATGGGATTGCAAAGAGTCAGACACGACTGAGCGACTGAACTGAACTGAACTTCCCAAATCAACACCACCCCTTACACAGTCCTCCAGATGGTGTCCATCAGCTCACACCTGGTTCACTTCAAGTTTGGAAGAGCACTCCCCACCCCTCCATAATCATTGCTACCCCAGAAACCTTCCCAACTACACTTTTTCCACTTTCAAATAGAAGCATCTTCAAAAACCAGTAATATTCGGTGTACACCCTCACAGTCTTCATTTGTCAGCCCTGTTGTCCTTATACAACCAAATTAATGTCCTTGAATTATTGGCTTACTTCAGCTTTGTTAAGCAGTTATCTTCCCTGGAGTGACTCTGCTAGGATTGAATTGGATGGAAAGCATGGGCTGGTAGACAGAGACATGGGTGAGACTGGAAATAAACTCCTGTAGTATTATGAAATTAAGTCTGGGGGTAGACATGACGGACTAAAGGAAAGTGGGTTCTCCCTACGTAGCTCCAGTACAGTTTGTGGGCTTTGATGGTCTAGGGCCTCCTCATGATAACAGCTACCCCTGCTCTCTATCACTACCTGAGCCAGACTGGCATTGGTGATGACCTGCAATTATTACCTCTCTGAAACCTGACTCACTAACTGATTCACTACCTAGCCTTTCATACCTCCACTTTTCTAATTTTATCAGAATATCAGCATTCTCCCCAGTTGTCAGTCTTCTTATCTTCCAGCTTTCACCTTATTTTATTTTCTTTCATACCCTATGTTGGCTTTCATGGTTTACATTTTAACCCTACTTCCTCTTTGCCACACCCATCTGATTCAACCATTATCAGTTCAGTTCAGTCAGTTCAGTTGCTCAGTCATGTCTGACTCTTTGTGACCCCATTGTGACCCCATGCGGCACGCTAGGCTTTCCTGTCCGTCACCAACTCTAGGAGCCTGCTCAAACTCATGTCCATTGAGTCAGTGATGCCATCCAGCCATCTCATCCTCTGTTGTCCCCTTCTCCTGCCTTCAATCTTATATTTCCTTATAATTTGCTCAAAGATTATTCCATATATTCAGCCCCTAAAAAATTCCAGTTTGATCTTCAGATCCCCTAGCTATGATGTTACGCTTGACTTGCTCACTCTTTCTCTAAAATTTGCCCTCAGTCTTCTGCTGCAACAAATGTGAAAACTTCCTAGCTTAATCAAGAGAGCAGAGATCTATCTTTTGCCAGAAGGAACTGAACAATTTAAATAGTATCAAAATTTGAAAAATTAATTCCTTATGTTCTGATTTATATCTATTCGAAAAGGCTGAATGGTTTTCTACATGGAGTAGCATTGTTCTGTCCAAAAAGGACTTCCATTTTCAAATCAAGATCTTTTCTTTCAAAGGGGATTTATAACCCTTTACCTTTAGTGGAAAATGCTGAAGGTGAACCAGACTCCATGAAAAACATCACAAATCACTTCTCAGTTATTAAGGGTTGAAGTAAAAGTGAAAGTCACTCAGTTCTGTCTGACTCTTTGAGACTCCATGGACTGTAGCCTGCCAGGCTCCACTGTCTATGGAATTTTCCAGGCAAGAATACTGGAGTGGGTTTCCATGCCCATCTCCAGGAGATCTTCCCAACTCAGGGACCAAACCCAGGTCTCCCACATTGTGGGTAGATTCTTATTAAGGATTAACCGTCCACAAAAACAGAAAAACGTGAGTTTAGGAATAAGTCCCCTGGTAAGAAGCAAAAACTGTGGTGTTGGAGAAGACTTTTGAGAGTCCCTTGGACTGCAGGGAGATCAAACCAGTCAATCCTAAAAGAAATCAACCCTGAATATTCATTGGAAGGACTGATGCTGGAGTTCTGGTAGTTTGGCTACTAATTCACTGGAAAAGACCCTGATGCTGGGAAAGATTGAAGGCAGGAGGAGAAGGGGATGACAGAGGATAAGATGGTTGGATGGCATCACCAGCTTAATGGGCATGAGTTTGAGCAAGCTTCAGGAGTTGGTGATGGACAGGGAAGACTGGCGTGCTGAAGCCCATGGGATTGCAAAGAGTCAGACATGACTGAGTGACTGAACTGAAGAAACAAACATCCTGGGGTAGAGAATAGGGGAAAGTGAAAAGTGGGATATAAAGGAATAAAATGCCATTTCTGGGCAAAGTAGATTTACTCCCCAAACCACAGATGGTTCAGGATGGCTAAATTTGTTAATGAGAAGGAACTGGAATTTAGTAACAAAGCCTATTGGATAGGCTTCAAAGTAACCTCCTGTTTTACTTACAGCCTCTTCTAGGGACCAGCATTCTTTAAGTGAAGAGAAGCAAAAGAAAGGAATAAAAGCAATATAAGGCCATGGAAATGATAACATTCTCTACGACATATTCATCATTGTTAGGCAGTACATTGAACAGATGGATTCTTTCATTTAATGCTATAGCCACCTCTGCAACAGACACTACTATTTCCTTTTTTTCTTTAGTTCAGAAAGCCTCAGGCTCAGAGAGGTAAATTAACTTGCCCAAAGCCCCTACACTAGCAGCTAATAATTTGGGGATTTGAATGCAGTGCCATTTAACTCTACGTATTAAGAGATCACCTTGCCTTCCATGTGGACAAGATGTGAAGAGTGAAGATGGGATTTAATGAGCTGGTTAGGGAGGATGAGGAGGAGCTGGGAGTTCTGCAAGGTGGGAAGTGTCAAATATTTTTGGAAGATGCAGCAAGCAAAAACAATTCTTGCTGTCCCGTTTCTGCATTTCACACGTTTGCTCATCTCTCCTTCCCCCAGTCCTATCTTCCTACCCTCAATATTGGTCCCAAGGAAGCCATACCCATCTCCCTTAATTTCTCACTGAGTGACATGTCTATATTTTTTTAGGTAGTAAACAAATCTCCCCCAGAAGTCTCCCAGCATCCTCCCCCACCCTTAAGAAAAGCAAAGACACCTTGTTGGCTGCTTGAAATGTATGAAATGTGATTGTGTTTACTTTTTGGGATTGAAACCAATCACATACAAAAATGCCTTTTTAGGGGAGAAAGATGTCAACTCTGCCTTGCATTCAAATACCTAATCTTTTCTGACTCACATTGAACAACCTTGAGCAAATCACTCTCTGGTTTCTTTTTGCTGCTTATGCTGTACAACAGCAGCATGAGAGGCAGCCCCAGGTGCTATACGCTCACTCAAACAGTAACGCTTTTTACACTCTTTGCTTCTATTCATCGTTTCTTTCTTTTTGATCTAACAAAACTTCTTAAATTATAAATTAGAGAGTTAGAGTGTTTGTTTTTTTGCCTTTTTTTTTTTGTTCCAGGATAAGAGAAAAATATCTGACTTCACAAAAACCGTTAGCATTGTAGTACAGCAGACCATGTCAATATTTTCATTTGACATGTGGCATGTGATACCAAGAGAAAGATGCCACATTTAGAATGATTTCTTAAAGAGAAATTCACTGTTTTGAATATGGGGAAATAAGCTAGTTATTTTACTTGGAAGGTGAAATGCCATGGCCCACCCCTTTACAATAGCATTAAAATCTATAATAAAATGTTTTACAAAATCCAAATCTCAGTTTTGCGTTCTGAGATTTTTTTTCTAATAAATCAGCTGGTAAATAAGTACTTGAAACAAATGCAAGAAAATTAGGATTAAGTCAATCAAGGTATAATAAAACAGAGAAGATAACGATGGAATAGTTTTCTAGAATATTTTCTGCAGTAAAACCAGCTAGTTGTTTTGAGAATTTGTCTTGCTATCTTTTTTTTTTTTTAATTTTCTGATACTTAAGAATACAAACTCCTTCTAAAAGTCTTTATTTAGCCTCCTCAGTGTAAGTGGCCATCCTCTGAGCTTTTCTGTCTAACTGCACATTTACATCCAAGGATTCATCACACTGAATTGTAAATAAGCATGTGTCTCAAAGATTAGCCACTGAACTTCTTGGGGACAGGGAGCCTTGCCATTTCCCCTCTTTATCTCCTAGCAAAGTGTGAGGCAGAGTTGATACTCAGTACATAGTTTTGAAAATGAATTGAATATAACTTTGCTTTAATGGAAATATGATTAATGATGGGGACACTTGTCCAGGATATTTTCCTCCCATTCAGTGAGATAAAAAGTTTAGAAGCAAGTTCCACATACACATAAAATGAAAAGCGTGAAAACAAAACTCCAAGTAGGTCTTCCCTTTCTGAGCCAAGAAACAGGGCCAAAATCGCATAAAAATAAGCTAGCTCAAAATATGCTTATGTTTGAATAAGTCAGAAACACAGTGAAGTTGGATTTTTTTTCTTACTGTGTCATCCATGATCCAGAATGAAGAAAATAGTGCAAACTTGGGGAGTTAACAACTTTCAGGAAAAACAGCAATCAAATCACCACCACCACCATAAATACCCTGAGGTGGTCTTTGCATTATAATCTCAAGCACCCAGATTTATCTTCCTCTTTTGGTTTTGATTTTGTTTTGCTTTTATAAAAATATTGTCATAGGATCCACACTCATAGCCAAACAGCTCATCCATGATTCACAAACACCATGAACCATTAAGATAAGACGTGATAGTAACAGTGGTGCTTCTCTGTGTTAGAATAACACGTTACAGTTTATAAACCCGAAATGGGTGAATTCAGCCGCATCAGATTATATGGTAGAAAGACCATGTCCTGTATCTTATCCCCATCTTACAGATGGCAAATACCAAGTACCTCACCAGGATTATAAAGCTGTAACATTCAGCTATAGCTCTCAACAGCAGGGTGGAAAGTCAACCATGAGAGCTTTCACTGTTGCCAGGATGGACCTTGCCATCTCAGGCATTTGGTCCACCATCAAAGCTATCCCAAATGGATATTTGACTTGTATCATTTAAGACAAATAGTTGGATGCCTGAAATTCTATGTATGCTTATTGAGCATGTTCCATGAGTCAGGCACATCATAAATGTGCCTGCTAAGTCACTTCAGTCGTGTCTTTTGCAGCCCTATGGACTGTAGCCCACCAGGCTCCTCTGTCCATGCTGTCCTCCAGGTAAGAATACTGGAGTGAGTTGCCATGCCCTCCTCCATATATTATTTATATCATAAATGTGTAAGGCACAATATAAATATAACTTACTGATTTTTAAATATAATTTCAAGCATCGCAAAAGTTTTTATTGAACTTCTCATGAAACTCTATGGACCTGCATTACTCTATTCAGTTTCTACAATATGCCCAAGGAAATAAAGCTAAGAAAGTGTTGGCGCTGGAATTTGAAACTGGTTCTGCCCAACTCCAAAACCCATTTCATGGCATCATCTTACCTCCCTGAGGATGCAGTAGGGGATATTTCTTATTAACAAGACTGGGAGAGTTTGAGTAGGTCTTTGAGGCAAAATATGGTTGAAAATAAAACACTCTTTCCAAGCGGCAGTCATTATCAGCTTGTAATTGAAAGTAAACTTGAAGAAATGCTGCAAACTGGTGTCTTCTGACACAAAAAGCAGTCTGCAGACGTGTGGCTGAGCTTCCAATTCTCACTTTGTAAACAGTCAGGCTAACCTGATTTGTTTCTCCCTTGCTTCTGTTTCCTTGAAATTGATGTCAGTTTCATTCATGGTAGGAAATTGGTTGTTCCATGGTTAAAAAAAAAAAAAAAAATCACATGTCTCGCCTGTTCAACTGAATTTACAATGGCAGAAGTTGCCTTGTGGCAATTTTATATATGATTTAGATAAATCATGTCTATTTGAAGATAGATTAATTTGGTCTAAAGTTATTATAATGACAGCATTCCTACATGCCAAGTTCAGGATATGATAATGGAAAGAATATGGGGCTTTAGAATCCAGCTGTGCTTTTTTTTTTTTTTAAGTTAAATGACCTTGAAGAAATCATNTGTGCTTTTTTTTTTTTTTTTAAGTTAAATGACCTTGAAGAAATCATTCCTTTACTCTAAACCTTGGTTTGTTTTCATGTTGTTACAAAGCTCAAGTGAGAGCTAAAGGACTTTAAATATAAATCTGAATTATTATATTACCACAGTTATTCTTTGTATTAACAGAACAGTATCAAGATAAAATCTCTTGATGAAAGAAAAATTACATTCTCACTTAACATTTTTATGAACATTTAGATCAGTTTATCCAGTGGGGGTTGGGCGGGGCGGGGAGACATAGAAACAGCATTCAGCAAAATGGAGAAATCTGGAGAAAATTTCTGGAGGATCTTAGGTCTCTACTTCCTCTTTCCTCATCTCTCAAGTTACCTCTTCCTTTTCCCTTTCTTTTCCTCTCTAATCTCTTCACCCTAGCAGAAGAGCAAAGAATGAAATGAGTAGTCTTTTGTGCCCATTGCTGTTTTGTAGAGTTATTGTGTGGTTGAAGAGGGGATGGGAGCTGAGTGAAGCCAGAACTTAACGAGCAGTTGACAAAGCCTCCCAGGGTAGACTCGGAGATCAGAAGGGAGAATGTGGGGCAGAGGCCCTGTAAAGGTCAGGGGACGGCAGCCCTTAAAGAAAGATCACAACACTGCAAGTGTGGTCAGAGCCCTCCTTTCACAATCAGAGAATGAAAGCTTTTCAGCCATCACAATTCTCCTTTAAGCAGGCAACGCATCCCTTTATCCCTCATAGGGGATTTGGGGATTACATGAAATCGTGTACATAAAATTGTTTTGAAACTATACAGTTCTGTACAAATGTTATGATGAATACCTCTATCCCCTTTACCTTCATCCTTGCTTTTCCAAATAGGGCTTGTTGGAGCATGGGCTGCTCATAATGATTTGCCTTTTCAGGTGTGGTTCACTGGACAGCACAAGGATTCGTTTCATCATTACTTTTTAGGAAACTCTGCAGATCAGTACAGTAACATGCTATTCTACACTCCTTGTTAAGTATTTTTTTTTCCTGTTCTGAAAAATCAGGTGCACTATCAAAAGAAGCTTAGTTATCCATTTATTTGCCTTTTATTTATACAGCTATATAATGAAAAGCCACCATATGCCAGGCATTATGCTGAGGTAAAGGAACTGCCATTGGCAATAGCCAGCAAGGGATATCAGAGGATACTGACTTCACATGATCACATTATTTACACATATAAAACATTTTTCTTCCTCTCTCTCTTTCTTTCATGGACAAAGCATCTCTAAAATTGGGAGGACATATCTGCTTCTTGGAGGTGGTGAGGATTACTTGAGATGCTATAAGAGTTCTTTGAACATTTCATGGCTGGAAATAGGGAATAATCACATGGAAGTAATTATGATACAAAGGGAGTGCATTAAAGGAATTTGAAGGCATTGCACAATGCCAGGCCTCTTCCAAAACATTGTATGCAGCTTTTATTTTTTTTATTAAATCTCAAAATACCACAAAATGATATATTATCATTCATCATTTTCATCACCATCACCATCCTCATGATTTTCCACCTATAATCCTTACATTATATGAGGAACCTGGAAAGCAAGGAGATCTAACTTATTCAGCGTTGCCCAGCTACTTTACTGCAGGCCTAGGAAATATCTCCACATCTGTTTCTAATTCCACTTATTTTCCTCCTTCAGGAGAAATTGTCTGATAACAGCATCCCACAGAGTTGTACCTCTTTTTCTCTGAATGTTTTTGTCATGTTCTTAATGTGATATTTAGAGTTACATATTTTTATTAAATTCATCTGGGCTTGGAGCCAAATTTCCCGCTTGGTGGTCTTATCCCTCCAATTGGATTGCAAGAATCTTTTGGTCAGGACTTTCATCTTATTCTTATGGATATGTCCTACACTCTCTGTATGTCTGGCTATGTATGAAGTCAATGACACAGACTCAAAATACTTGTTGAATATATGGCTTTTCAGGTGAGCATTGTGATGTGGTCCTAGTATATAATCTCTACCTGTAAACTATGAGTCTTTGGAACTTAACCTTTTGCAAGTCATAGAATCACCCAGAGGATAGTCTGCTGGGCCCCACTTCCAGAATTTCTGATTAAGTAGGTCTCAGATAAATTTGTGTTTCTAAAAAGAGCCTGGGGGGTGCTGATGCTAGTGACTGGGGGCTTTTGAGAACTACTGTTAAGGACCATTGCTATAAAGAATGCATTTGTAATATGCAATGTGTTCCTACATCATAAATTTCATTAATTAATGAGAATAATTTTTCTTCAACCTTGTTAAAGTAATAGAGTCTAAAACGTTGCAATAATTCCTACATTTGCTTGTCCACTGTTGAGGACTCTCTTATTGAAGCTAAGGATGAGAGTTATAGAAGTGAAGTCAGAAATGGATTCACCTGCGCTTTGCCAGTTTAAATTTTAAACTACCTAAAAAACAAAGGTGAAAATGAATTATTCTACCTGTGACTCTGTCTGGCTATAATAAGAAAGGCTGTCAGATAAGACTAGATTGACTTCTTGGTCTTATTACCTGCTACAGACTTTACCCCTCTGAGCCTCAGTGTCTTCATCAGTGTTTGCAAAGTGGGCCCATAACACTGGTCTGAATAGCAGGGTAAGTATTAAAGGAAATGATGAATATGAGCTTGACCAACACATGGCACTCAGGAAACATCCAAATGCATGAAAATTCACTCAATATCAATATATTTTAAAATTAAAGGGCCATGATCTTTTAAATTCCTTCACCAGTTCAATTTCTACTCATTAGTAGGATGAATTTGAAAAGTAGGTCATTTGAAAAGTTGAGGATTCTGATTCTCTTCATTTTGCTGAATCTGCCTTTAAAAGGGTCTTGAGTGCCAAAGAAAATTTGAAGATAGCAGGTCCTATGAAATTTAAGGCATTAGTAGTTATTTTTTTCAAATTTCTTTCTCTCTTTATATATATTTCACACACTTGTCTCTGATATTTAAATCTTAGAGGATAAATAGAAAAACATAAACATTTTCCATTTACTTATACTTAAATTCTAAAAAGGAAAAGGTTTTCCTCATTAGAATCAACTATTCTCATATAATAAAAGAATTGCATATAAATTAATAAGATGTTNATTGCATATAAAGTAATAAGATGTTACAATTAGTAAAATAATATAATGGTTATAAACAAAGTGATTGGTAATATAATTTTCAAATGTAAATATAGCAACAGCAGTTTCATTTATTGGAATATTTAAACAGCATGTTTTACCTCCAAAAAAATCTTCCCATGCATCATACCAAATAATAATCTTAAGGCATAAGCAAAGCAAGTATTATTTTACCCATTTTACACATGAGGAAACCAAGGCTCAGAAACACAGACATCACTAAATGCAGGAGGCTGGTATAGATTCTGGTCAACAAATCTGTTTTTGTTTTTATTAAAAAATAATCATGTAATAATCATAATATTTTAATTCCACAACTCTTCTTCATTCCCCATAGGCAATGCAGAATCAACTTAGAACAAGGACACATTTTCAGGGAAATGTATTACAGAACAATTTTACATAGAAACCATTGTAGGGTTTATTTTCTTAAAAAAAAAAAAAGACTGCTATTCACGGCAGTCCTCCATGAACCTTAAATAAAGACACAATAGGTTAGCAAACCGATAGTCAGTGAGTGCCTAGTCTGTGCTAGCCACTACATCTGTAGGCTTTCATTCTTAATCCTTGTACAGGGTTATCATATATTATCCTGATCTTACAAATGGGAAATTCAGGTAGAGAGGGGGAACTGTCCTGCCCCAATAGATCAGGGGATAAGAAGACTTAAGTCTTAGAAATTTTTCTTTTTTTTAATTTTTATTTTAACTTTAGTTTACTTTACAATACTGTATTGGTTTTGCCAAACATTGACATGAATTCACCACGAGTGTACAAGCGTTCCCAAACATGAATCCCCTCCCACCTCCCACCCCATACCATCTCTCTGGGTCCTCCCCATGCACCAGCCCCAAGCATCCTGCATCCTACATCGGACATAGACTGCCGATTCGTTTCTTACATGATAGTATACATGTTTCAATGCCATTCTCCCATCTCATCCCACCCTCTCCCTCTCCCCCCGAGTCCGAAAGTTCACTCTATAGATCTGAGTCTCTTTTGTTGTCTCCCATACAGGGTC
Source organism: Redunca redunca (assembly GCA_006410935.1). Classification (NCBI taxonomy): domain Eukaryota; kingdom Metazoa; phylum Chordata; class Mammalia; order Artiodactyla; family Bovidae; genus Redunca; species Redunca redunca. Next base: position 276,793 of record SJYQ01001506.1, read on the forward strand.
ATCATCACCATCTTTCTAAATTCCATATATATGCGTNTTCAGCTTTAGCATCATTCCTTCCAAAGAAATCCCAGGGCTGATCTCCTTCAGAATGGACTGGTTGTATCTCCTTGCAGTCCAAGGGACTCTCAAGAGTCTTCTCCAACACCACAGTTCAAAAGCATCAGTTCTTCGGCGCTCTGCCTTCCTCACAGTCCAACTCTCACATCCATACATGACTACTGGAAAAACCATAGCCTTGACTAAATGGACCTTAGTCGGCAAAGTAATGTCTCTGCTTTTGAATATGATATCTAGGTTGGTCATAACTTTCCTTCCAAGGAGTAAGCGTCTTTTAATTTCATGGCTGCAATCACCATCTGCAGTGATTTTGGAGCCCCCAAAAATAAACCCTGTATGCAAGACAGCAAAAGAGACACAGATGTATAGAACAGTCTTTTGGACTCTGTGGGAGAGGGAGAGGATGGGATGATTTGGGAGAATGACATTAAAACATGTATAATATCATATAAGAAATGAATCGCCAGTCCAGGTTCGATGCAGGATACAGGATGCTTGGGGCTGGTGCACTGGGATGACCCAGAGGGATGGTACAGGCAGGGAGGTGGGAGGGAGGTTCAGGATGGGGAACACATGTACACCCATGGCGGATGCATGTTGATGTATGGCAAAACCAATACAATATTGTAAAGTAATTAGCCTCCAACTAAAATAAATAAATTTAAATTTTAAAAAAAGACATTAACAAGTGGTGCTGGGAAACTTGGTCAACAACTTGTAAAAGAATGAAACTAGATCACTTTCTAACACCACACACAAAAGCAAACTCAAAATGGATTAAAGATCTAAATGTAAGACCAGAAACTATAAAACTCCTAGAGGAGAACATAGGCAAAACACTCTCCGACATAAATCACAGCAGGATCCTCTATGATCCACCCCCCAGAATTCTGGAAATTAAAGCAAAAATAAACAAATGGGATCTAATCAAAATTAAAAGCTTCTGCACAACAAAGGAAAATATAAGCAAAGTGAAAAGACAGCCTTCTGAATGGGAGAAAATAATAGCAAATGAAGCAACTGACAAACAACTAATCTCAAAAATATACAAGCAACTTATGCAGCTCAATTCCAGAAAAATAAATGACCCAATCAAAAAATGGGCCAAAGACCTAAATAGACATTTCTCCAAAGTCTTAGAAATTTGATTCATGTGACTTAAAGGTACTTTTCACTTTGAAGTCTCCTACTTCCCAAGAGGAAGACAAAATGTTCATCAGGCTGCTGTTCTATGATCACTTTAATGTATGGTTGAATTTGTTTTACTAATATTTGTTTGAGGATTTATGTATATGCATAAATAGGGATATGAAAATTATAGACCTGTGATTTTCTTTTTGTGTGTTACCTTTGTCTAATGTTGGTATCAGATTAATTCTGGCCTCATAGAGTGGCTCAGACGGTAAAGCGTCTGTCTACAATGTGGGAGACCCGGGTTTGATCCCTGGTTTGGGAAGATCCGCTGGAGAAGGAAATGGCAATCCACTCCAGTACTATTGCCTGGAAAATCCCATGGACAGAGGAGCCTGAGAGGCTACAGTCCATGGGGCCACAAAGAGTCAGATACGACTGAGCGACGTCCCTTCCTTCATAGAGTTAGTTTGGAAGTCCTCCCTTCTCTTAAATTTTTTGGAATAATTTGAGAAGGGTAGGAATAATATTTGGTACAATTTCTTGTGAAACCATCCAGTCCTGGGCTTTTTTGTTTGTTTGTTGGAAGATTTTGAATTACTGATTCAATTTTAAAACAAGGTTATGTATTTTTCTCTGACTCAGTCTTAGAGGATTGTGTATTTCTAAGAATTTATCCATGTTTTCTAGCTTGTCCAATTTGCTGGTGTGTAACTAATGATAGTGTTTTCTTGAGATCATTTGTGTTTCTGTGAAATAGGTTGTAACTTCTCTTTTAATTTCTTTACTTATTTTAGCTCTTTCTCTTTCCTTCTGGGTGAGGCTGGCTAAAAGTTTATCAGTTTTATTATTTAGTCTTTTAAAATTTAAAGTGATTATTTTTAAAAATTTATTATTATTATTTTACTTTACAATACTGTATTGGTTTTGCCACACATTGACATGAATCCACCACGGGTGTACATGTGTATTGATTGGTATGTACTTATTGCCATTTTGTGGTTTGTTTTCAGGTTATTTTTATAGTTCTATTAATTTCTTATTTGAATTTCTTCCGTTGTGGTTTGGTGCTTTTCTTTAGCCTTATGTTTGGGTATCTTTCTCTTTGTCTTTTTTTTTTTTTTGGTATTTATTGTAGACTTTTGATTTGTGGTTACTGTGAAGCTCATATATGTCAACCTATTAATGTATCTACTTATTTTAAACTGGTACTCATTTAAGTTCAAACACATTCTAAATATCTACATTTTTTGCTACTTTCTACAACATTTTGGGTTTTTGATGTCATGTTTCATATCTTCAGGTCTATCCTTAGCTATTCATTGTAATTATAGTTGAATTTATTTTATTTTTTAATCTTTGGACTAGCTTAAGTGGTTAATACACTGCTTTTACTATACATTTGTCTTTACCATTGAAATACTTTTCCTTCCTGTATTTTCTTATTTCTTGTTACAGTCTTGTATTTTTCACTTAAAGAAGACCTTTTAACATTTCTTGTAGGTTCAGTTTAGTAGTGATGAACTCTTTCAGTTTCTGCTTGTCTAAGAAGAATCTCTCTCTCCTTCAGTGTGACCAGTACCTTTGTTGGATAGATTATCCTATTTTGTAGGTTGTGAATTTCTTTTGTTGTGCTTTGTTTCAGCGCTTTAAATATACCACTCCCTTCTGACTTGCAAAGTGTCTGCTGAAAAAAATTCTCTGATAGCTCTATAGGAGTTCCCTTGTGTATACTTTTTTTGTTGGTTTGCCTTTTTTTTTTTTTTTTTGCTCTTGCTACCTTTAAAATTATTTCTGTACTTTAATTTTTGCCCTTTCAATTGTGATGTGCCTTGGTGTGGGTCTTTGGGTTCATCTTCTTTGGGATTATCTGTGCTTCCTGAACACAGACTTTTGCTTCCTCTCTCAAGTTAGTGAGGTCTTCAGCTATTATGTCTTCACATATGTTCTCCATCCCTTCCTTGCTTCTCCTGCTGGAACCCCCATGATGCAAATATTTGTACACTTGATGTTGTCCTAGAAGTCTCTTCAACAATCCTTGTTTGTTTCTTTTATTATTTGTTTTGTTGTTGTTGTGCTGACTGAGTGGTATCCTCGACTCATGCATTCTTCTCTATCACCTCTTCTGCTCTCAATTCCTCCCGCTGCTGCTCCTGCTGCTAAGTCGCTTCAGTCGTGTCCGACTCTGTGCGACCTCATTGACGGCAGCCCAGCAGGCTCCCCCGTCCCTGGGATTCTCCAGGCAAGAACACTGGAATGGGTTGCCATTTCCTTCTCCTAGCCTGTTTTTAATTTTGGTTCTTATATTCTTCAGCTCTAATTTTTGAAATATGCTTTCTAATACTTTGTCAATGTTCTCACTCTTCTTTTCCCAAGTTCATTTAGCATTTTGATTGCTGTTGCTTTGAACACTTTATCAGATAAATTATTTGCCTCTGTTTCAGTGAGAATTTTTTCTAATATTTTCTCTTTTTCTTTCATTTGAAACATAATTCTCTCTCTTGTCATTTTGTTTGACTTTCTCTCTTTGTCAATATGAAATTAAGCAAAGCAGTCACCTCTCCTGAGGATATGTCCTCATTTGGGAGCATCCCTCTGCAGTCTCCATGTACCCAGTGGCTTTGATAGGAGCCCTGGATCTGAAGTGAGTGAGTGTTGCATCTTCTCCTGGGGATGTGTTGGCAGCTGACACCTTGGTAGGGATGGAGTCAGAGGAGCTAGAGCTGGAGGCAGCTTAGGGCTAATGGTGTTTGCTGCCTTATGAGCGAGTGGGAGGGGGACCTGAGATATTAAAGGGGGGCCCTGAGGGGATTGGGCATCTCCTGGATGTGATGGTGATCTTCCCTTGGCTTGGGAGTTTGTGGGGCCTGAAGGCTTTGAACGGTACTTCTGAGATGGCTCTGGGTTCTCACTCTGGCAAGAGGAAAGGCAAGGCCAGGCCCTGATCTGCCTTTGCTCCTTCCCCTGTGTATAGTACATGGGCAATGGCAATGGCAATGGCAATCTCTGCCCTGGCTAGAGGTAGGGCTGGGACCCAAGCTGGCCCTGTTCCTTCTCTACCATGATAATAGCACTCTCTGATTTAGCAGGAGCAGTCCAGAGCAGGGAGGGCCAGAGGAGGGCCTGGTATGGGCTCAGAATATGTCATATACATACTTCTAAAGCAATCCTTTTCAGTAAAAACACCCAGAAAGCAAGAAAATCAATCTAGAATTTGGCTGCCTATAAGATAATGCAGGAAGATGGCTAGACAAAATCGGATAAGGTACCAAAGTGAAAATAGTTGCTGGGTGGTGCCTGCTTCAAGGTGCCTTGTAGGTGTGTGTGTGTGTTTAGTTTTCAAGAATCTGCTTTTCTCCATCATGTTAAAGTGATTATTATAATGACAGAACAATATGCTTTCATGTTGATATACTATAATTTACTAGTATTTCCCATAATTGTTTCATTTTCATAGGCTTACAAACAGTAAGATGCTGATATTTTTTAACCTCCTCAATTTAGACATCACTGATTGCTAGGGAAGTAGTGGGAATAAGGTTATTCTAGCAGAGGTTTTAACTGTGCTAGAATAATATATTTTAGACAAATTGGATATTAAGGAGATGGTTTCATTATTTAACATTTTTTCTTGGAATTTTAGTAAAAGATAAAAGTAAAAAAAATATTTACCCCAAATTTGAGCATACATAACACCTTCAAGGTCCATTATATGTCAATCACTTTGCAGTTAACCTCTGAAAGCATTTAATCTATTTATGCTAACTTACACTTCTAAACTTCAAGGCATATTTCCTTTGGGAAAATCCCTAAGCTTTTTTTTTTTTCCAGTATTTTTAAGATCAATAACAACACACTCTCCTAAATTTATTGAGTAACTATTATTGCTATATATTATCTCTTATTGTAATTAACCCTGTGAAATCAATATTATTATCTCCACTTTACAGATATTAGCTTTAAGTGGGTTACAAAAGAACACTTTCTAGAAAGCAGTGAAAATGGATTACAAAAGAACACTTTCTAGAAAGTGGTAAAAATGGAAATCTAAGCGCTCTAACTCAGACATTCATAGCATTTCACTGAGCTAAATTGCCCAGAATAGTAGCTACTCAGTAAAGAGTTGTTGAGTCAGTAAATGAACAAATTTTAAGCTCAAATGAGTGTTTTTGCTCCCCAGGATCATTAAAACACAATTTTAAAATGACACCATACATTCTCTACCAATTAAGGTACGTTTAGCAGAATATGGTCTATTCGGTTTAAATTGATTCACTTGACTGGGTTTGGTTTGTTGTAATAGGCTGTGGTATGGCCCTCCCTAGAGCTTTAAATAATGTTTCTAGTTCACCCCAATCACTATACCTAAAGTGCAGCTAATTAAATAGGAAAAAAGGACTTTCTCCACAGGAAAGTCATTTTGTCAGGCTATTTTTGATGGCATTTATTAGCAGAGTGGAACCAGTAGTGAAAGAATGGCTAAAATGGGTGAACTTGCTCATTAGTCACAAAGACTGGAAGGTGTTGAATTGTTCAGAAGCCTTTACAATCCTTCCAACTTTGTTGTAAAGATTTGGGGACTCAATCCATAAGCTCAGGAAGCCATCATCTTGAAGCAGAAACCTGCCAGTTCCTTTTTGAAACAGGCGAACAGCAAACAGGCTGGCTTCTGTTTCACGTGCTTATTGACACACACGTTGTCAGGATCTGGAGTGTGGTGTGGGTTTGTATGTGTGCGCATCTCACACACTAATGGTTGTGTTATAATGGTCCAAAGGAATTCCTGAAGTCCCTATGCTCATCTGAGAACTGCTGTCAGCAGATGCTAGATACCATGTTTCAGTTATTGCTGGAGATGATAAAATGGTTCAGTTCAGTTCAGTCGCTCAGTCATGTCCGACTCTTTGCGACCCCATGAATCGCAGCACGCCAGGCCTCCCTGTCCATCAACATCTCCCGGAGTTCACTCAGACTCACGTCCATTGAGTCCATGATGCCATCCAGCCATCTCATCCTGGGTCGTCCCCTTCTCCTCCTGCCCCCAATCCCTCCCAGCATCAGAGTCTTTTCCAATGAGTCAATAAGCTACCAAGTGTCTACCATTGTTTCACTCACACCTCCATGTAAAGAGTTAGGAATGAACAAGAATACTTATCAAACTTCTATTCTTTGTGCAATAAAAAGAATTTTGTGTACATCACCCTACTTAATTCTGCTCATGTTGGTGTTGTTTTACTTTCGTGTTCATGGTGGAAAATTAGGACCTTAGAAGCTAAGGGTCATATCTCAGATTATAAAGTCAGTACATGCAAATTCCAACTCATGACTCAGGTAGGGAGAAAAAAAAATATCTAGAGATTCTTGTAAGAAATCATGTGATATAACCATTTGGGAAATTAATCACACTGTTAACTCTTTTAATAAATGCACAGCATTGAGATGACAGCTTTTAGGTATCATGTCCTCACTTCCAGTGAGCACACATCTGAAACATTGAATTTAATTCAGATAGCCATATTTATGAAACAGTTATAGACTTCTATGTATACAAAGATGTACAATAAATAAAGGGTTCAGAAATCATATAAGATAATTTTTTTATCAATGAAGGTATTTATTCATAAAATACCTTAACTTCTCTCACTGGAGAACTTGATGCTAAAGGCCAAAGATTTATTGTAATTCCTTTGCTAAAGATCACTGACCTTTCTACCACATCAAGTACAAATAATTAAACAATCTGAGAAAGAATTTTCTCACAAGCACTAAAATCTCAGGCTCATTTTAAGGCAAAAGTCTTACTGCAAGGATGTAATATCTTCCCCAAGGTTAGAAGAAGAAATCTTCAGAGAAAATAGTCATAGTCCATGAAGACCAGGAAGAGAACAGGACAAATCAGTGAGAAGGTGTTCCAGGGGAACAAATACCAATTCATGAAAACTCTAAATGTCTGAGAACAAAAGGAAAAGACGAAAACTAATACTCTCTTTCTCAAAACAAATTATGCTACCAAAGTAGCATTGTGGAATAAAACTATGTCTTAACCATCTTAAAAAGGGAAACTAATGCCCAGGTTTGTTTGTTTGTTTGTTTGTTTTTAGATTACAGATAATAAATGTCAGAGATTAACATTAACCTAAATCTGTTTGGCTGCAAGCCTGTATTCTTGATTTCCTGCCATTGACTCCCAGAGGCATTTAAGCAAAAATTATTCAGTTGCCTATCAGGGGTGTGTTGAAAGGAACCTCACACTGAGAAACAGGCTGGTCCTCATGACCTCTTAGATCTTTTAAATTTCTAAGCTTCTTTGATTTTATGATGCAGTGGGATGGCATACGTATAATACTCAAGTAAGGCTAAAGTTGGAAATTGGTGCTTAAAAATAGAGCTTTGGGGACTTTTCACTTACCTTGATCTTCTCTGCATCGCTCTGTGGATGACTGGCATTTGGCTCCATTAAAGGTTCCTACACCAGGGGCAAAATGTTGGAAATTGCTCCCTCCAACCTTATTATAACGTGGTTCTTGGCAGGTAAGCCACTTGCCAGCTCCAGAGTGGTTTGCTTGGTGTGAGGGTAATTACTCTAGAGTTAATTACGGAGTCCTTCAACTTCATTACACAGAATCCTCAGAGCTAGAGTCTATTTTTTTTTTTTTTTGGATTTAGTATGCAAGACTGACCACATATAAACGTGCAGATCATTTGCAGGCATCATCCTATATAACTGAATAAACTTCCAAGGAACTGAATGGCAAGGTTTACATGATTCTTCCACTGCTACCTCACATCCCTTCCCTTAGTACTCTGGGCATTTAATGCTATGTATGAGGGGTTTCCTAGATTCATCGTGAGCTGGCTGGGCAAATGATTTAGAGATCAGAAGTTTGTATCCATATTGTGAGACATTTCAAAATTATAGTTCCTCTTTCTAAAACATCTAATACTGTTGAACACTCCTTTTTTAAAACTTTTTCCTGTGTTACCTCTAAAGAGACTTTTTTTTTTTTTTTTCGCTTCAAGTAGCAGAAAACTCAGTGTGGCTGAAGTAATGAGGATATTTTTGTCCTATTATTTGTAAATTATGAGAAGTATAGAGGTAGAAACACCTGCTGGTGAGTACAGCGGGTGTCTGGATCTGGCTCGTTGGATTCTCTTTGTCCTGTCCTTTTGAACATCAAGTTTGTCTTCAGTGTCTTGCTGGGAAGCAAGAAGATACAGTAGGTACTGTATAGGAAGAACCATGTTTCCTTTACTCTTCTAGAACCTTCTCAGTCTCATTCTCAGACCAGACTCCAGTCACAGATATTTCAGCGCTCACCATGTTCTATCTTTAAACTTCTGTTTTCAATCTAGAGATCATTTGTGGGTTATTACCTTATATAACGGAGAAGGCAATGGCAACCCACTCCAGTATTCTTGCCTGGAGAATCCCAGGGACAGTGGAGTCTGGTGGGCTGCCATCTATGGGGTAGCACAGAGTTGAATACAACTGAAGCGATTTAGCAGCAGCAGCAGCATCTTATATAGCAGACACATTCTATCATAGATGCGTGGTATACAGTGATTAAGGGAGCAGACTTTGGAGACAGGCAGCCCAAATTTGAATTCCAATTTGATCTTTTAGCAATTTTTAAAGTTACTAATCAGTAGACATGAGAGTCTTCAAACCCCATGACACTCTTCTATGATACTCAGAACTTCTGTCTCCTCTTTAGGGAAATGTACCAAACTGGGAGGGAGGGAGGGAGGGAGGGATAGATTGATAGATTTGATAAATATGGATATATATTCTGTAAATATAGATAGATTCTATAGATATAGGTTATATAGACATAAATATAGAAGTAAATATAGATAGATATACTCTATATAGTCCAGTACTCTTGCCTGGAAAATCCCATGGACAGGGGAGCCTGGTGAGCTGCAGTCCATGCGGTTGCAGGGAGTCGGACACGGCTGAAGTGACTGAGCACGAGCACTCTATATAGTATAGTGTACAGTGTTCATCGCTAAGTTTTGTCAGACTCTTTGTGACCCCATGGACTGTAGCCCACAAGCTTCCTCTGTCCATGGAACTCTCCAGGCAAGAATAATGGAGTGGGCTGCCGTTTCCTCCTCCAGGGGCTCTTCCCAATCCAGGGATCGAACTCAGGTCTCCTGCATTGCAGGCAAATTCTTTACTGTCTGAGCCACCAGGGAAGCCCATGGTGGCTCCCTGACACTAGAGATATATTTATATATTCTGGAGATTAGCGAGCTAAAGCTTCAAAGGACCTCAGCACTTTAACCTTCACCTGGCCATGCCTATTTTATAGATGGCCTTATTTTACATATGGTCCAAAGAGAAGTAACTGGTTAAGATCCCTTTATGAATCCTTGCAAGAAATGAGTCATATATCCATTCTTATGGCTCCTAGTCCAGAACTTGGCACTCAAACCGAGACTTTCATTTTAAATATTTCTACAAGGCAGGCATATCTGGTCATATCATTTTGTCAGATCATTTGACTTTCCTTTGTAAAGAAGATGAACATCTTAAGAAAGCTTCAAATGAAAGAACAAATTAAATGAAAGGACAATGTAAATGTATGTATCTGTCTGTTAACACTGAATACAAATCTTGCAGATTCTTGTAACTCCTTTAGCATTGTTTTTTCTTTTTCAGAATTGCTTTCCTTTTCTTTGCTACTATTAAACAACCATTTTTGAAGAGCATATATATTATGCAGAATTAGAAAATCAGTTTCAAATAGGGCTAACAGTTAAGATATTTTATGGGACTGGGGAGATGAGCTTCAATGTAACATAATTATTTTTTAAGTCAATGTAAAATATATAGAAAATTGAAAAAACATAGCACTTTTGATTTTCACAATAAGAAAGTAAGCACTGACTTTCTTATTTAAATAGCTCTTCAGATTTCTTTAGAAGATGAGTAAGGGACAGTTCATAAGAATAAAAGTTTATAAATATTATTTAGTGTTTACATGTTCAATTATTCACATATCTATTAAAGAAACTCAGATGGTCAGTTAATCTGATATTTACTAAACATCTTGAAAGCATTAAGTATCGTGCTGGGTCAATACATGAATCTTAGTCAATATTCTTAAGGAGTATCATATATAACACCATCTCTATGAGTCTGAGCAAACTCTGGGAGTTGGTGATGGACAGGGAGGCCTGGCGTGCTGCAGTCCATGGGGCTGCAAAGAGTCAGACATGACTGAGCGACTGAACTGAACTGAACTCAACCATCCCTGTGGATCATGCACTAGTTTATGAAAGTTGTTTTCACTGTTGCTTTTATTTACATTAACACATGCTGCTATTTATAATAGTTTTATAGGTAAGTTGGTAGGTAAGCATTGTTATCTTCTTTTCATTTTGCAGACAATAAAATGGAGGTTTAAGGATATTAAGTAACTTGGCTCCAAATTTGCACCCAAAGCACCTAACTCCAAGCCCAGTGGAATTATAACCATGCCAGGCCTCAGGTATTAGTAATGGGAAAATTTGTATCATTTCTCCATTTCCCATTTTATAAAACTGGAGCCTCAATCTATCTTATTAGTAGTAATGCTCTAAAACTGAGGGAAACGCAAAGTAAAATTGGCTACTGGATAGTCAATTTTGCTTATAAAGCACATTATTTATTTCAGTATTGAAGTCCCTTTTGTACATACCAGGTCCCACCTTGGATTATATGTTTAGGTTTCACTTTATTAGTATTTTCACTTTTCCCAAAACAAGCAAAACAAACAAAAATTAACTCTTGATGTTTTTACACATGATGCTTATTCAATAGCAATGTGTTAAGCTGAATTATATGCATCTACCTGAAAGAGGAAACAATCTTGACCTGCACAATTAAAACCCCTCACAAGATGGGCTTTTCTGTGGTGGTTCAGTCAGTAACGAGTCCACCTGCAATGCGGAATACCTGGTTTTCATCCCTGGATCGGGAGGCTCCCCTGGAGAAAGGAATGGCAACCCATTCCAGTATTCTTGCCTGGAGAATTCCATGGATAGGACCAAGGAAACTTTCACTGTTCACACTTCATCAAAGGGGTTTTGAAAAAGCTCCAGTATGGTGAGCTGAGAGGGAAACTTAATATTTTGTGTGTGTGTGTGTGTGTGTGTGTGTGCACGCGCACGCGCGTGTGTTTGGCAATGGGGACAACTGACAGAAACACCCAGGTTTTCTGCCAACATACAAAGAGGTGATATGACCCTCTAGCTTGGGGCAAGAATCCCTTGGTTTAAATCATAGCTGCCTCCCTTACTAATCTTGTGGACTTTGGAGTTATTTCAGTGATTTGAACTCCACGCACCTCTTGTCTTTCTTACTTTTCTCCTGTATCATGAGAATGGTAGTATCACTAACTCTTTAGACTGACATTAAGAGTCAGTCAGTTCAGTTCAGTCGCTCAGTCATGTCTGACTCTTTGCAACCCCATGAATCGCAGCATGCCAGGCCTCCTTGTCCATCACTAACTCCTGGAGTCTACCCAAACGCATGTCCATTGAGTTGGTGATGCCATCCAACCATCTCATCTTCCATCATCCTCTTCTCCTCCTGCCCTCAATCTATCCCAGCATCAGGGTCTTTTCCAAAGAGTCAGCTCTTCGCATCAGGTGGTCAAAGTATTGGACTTTCAGCTTCAACATCAGTCCTTCCAGTGAATACCCGGGACTGATTTCCTTTAGGATGGACTGGTTGGATCTCCTTGCTGTCCAAGGGACTCTCAAGAGTCTTCTCCAACACCACTGTTCAAAAACATCAATTCTTCGGCGCTCAGCTTTCTTTATAGTCCAACTCTCACATCCATACATTAAGAAAGTACAAAAAGTGCTTATATCACTTTGGCAACACATATACTAACACTGAAAGGACACAAGTTTAGCACGGCGCCTGTGTAAGAATGATGCACAAATTAGTGAAGCGTTCCATATTTCTAATGAACTTTCTTAGTGGCTCAAACAGTAAAGAGTCTGCCTGCAATGCAGAAGACTTGGGTTTGATCCCTGAGTCGGGAAGATACCCTGGTAAAGGGAATGGCAACCCACTCCAGTATCCTTTCCTGGAAAATTCCATGGACAGAGGAGCCCCAAACCATGGGGTCGCAAAGAGTCAGACATGACTGAGCAACTGACACTTCACTTCAACGTGCTTAGAGTTTAGCACATAATGACCACTCTTAAAATGTTTGTTGTCATTTTTATATCTGTATCCTTCTTCAGGCTGAGTTTCATGAGTACTGGGACCACATCTAATTCCTGGGCCTTCAGTTTCTAGCATAGGACTTGGTTGTGAATTGAATAAACCAGTCAGATGATTAAGGCTTTATACTATCTCCTTTCTTGCCAGACTCATTCCACTCAAAAGCATGATGGGAGAGCTCCTGAAGAGTTCAGGGACATGCCAGAAAAGCCAGAGGGGCTAATGTGCATCTCCTTTCAGGGATTAGAGAAGAGGTGTTTTTTTTTTTTTTCTTTCTTTTTTTGTCTCTCTAACCTTGTAGCTCAGTCAGTAAAGAATCCACTTGCAGTGTAGGAGAGCCGGGTTCGATCCCTGGGTCGGGAAGATCCCCTGGAGAAGGAAATGGCAACCCACTCCGGTATCCTTGCCTGGAAAATGTAATGGACACAGGAGCCTGGTGTGCTGCAGTCCATGGTATTGCAGAGTCAGACACGAGTGAGCAACTAACACTTACTTAGCCACATCCAGAACATAAACCAAGTCCAAAGAAAGAAATGGCAATAAAGATGGGTAGAAGAAGTAGATGGAAAGGAGAAAGACAGGGAGGGATGCCAAGGTAGAAAATATTTATTGCAGTCACTGTTGTCTGCCCTGCAGCAGATAGTATCTTCTTTAATACAGAGAGTTTTTTTTCCCCCACTCCTTCTTCAAGTGTTTATTTCATTTGAAGTACTCTCTTTAGTGCTTTGAGTAATGAAAGCAGTCACATTCCTGTTAGTGCTTGTAAACCAAGTGCACATTTGTATACACACACACACACACACACACAGTTTGAAAGGAAAGGAGATACTTTATTTGAACATTTTTACCTGTTAATAGAAGTGTTATGTAATAGCTATCTTGATGTGGTCTTTCTATTCTTGGGAAGAACAGAATGAATGTGCTTAATAGGAAGTCATTGCAACTCACATTCTGTCTCTGAGCCAAATTCCCTTTTCAACTTTCTAAAATTCTTTTTTCTAATTTTTAACTAATGGACTAAGCAACTATATGTATGATTCCTAACTGGCTCTTATGATTGAATGAAGGAATGAGTGAATTTTACCAGTGCAAGAAATACACTCAAGTGAAATTTCTAGAGTAAGCAGGCCAGGGAATTAATGAACTCTGCCTTCTGAAATCAGATTAAAAAGGTTTGTTTCAATTTTATCACAACCAAGAGTTAAAGCATATGTGTATTAAAGAAGGCAGTTAAATCCCACCATTGAATCCTATATCATGATCCTCAATGGGACACTTTACAAAGAAAACTCTCCAATCATTCTTTCTGGGTGAACATTTGTTAGGGAAAATCTATAACAAGGTCTGATTATTGGAAGGTTAAAGTTTCTTCTCTGGCATACATTTTAAAAATAATGAAGACTCGAAGCCACTTTGACAATAGTTCTGATTTGACCCAAGTGATTAAAAGGGTCAACGGGAGTTCATTTTCTTTCCCCTGAGGAAAAGTTTAAGAAAAATAAGCCCTCTGTGACTATCTTAGAATGTCTTTGTGATTAGAAGACTCTCAATTCAGCAACAGCTGAGCAAAAGAGTTCTTTAGTGAAAGAACTGACACTGCCAAACTCTAGAGCTTAATAATAATGCCTCCTTGATACTAAAATGCACCTCTCCAGTGTACACTGTGATTGAAGGTCTTCTTGCTGTTTCGTTAACTGATATAGACGCATAATACATAATCATATGATGTGTTCTATTTTTATGGATATGGAAATGTGACCAATAAATTTCATATCAGACCTGAAAAGACTGCCACTTGCACAATTTTGTTTTGGTAAACTGAATGCCTACATGTCTGTGAGAACACAGGGTAACCTATGTGCACACCTGTACACACACGGAGCTTAGGAGAAAAGAAGTGACCTTTATTTCAATATTTTTACGTGTCAGTAGAGGTTGTTCTGGGCTTCCCAGGGGGCCCTAGTGGTAAAGAACCCACCTGCCAATGCAGCAGATAGACGAGATGCAGGTTCGATCTCTGGCTTGGAAAGATACCCTGGAGGAGAGCATTGCAACCCTCTCCAGTAATCTTGCCTGAAGAATCCCATGGACAGAGGAGCCTGGCAGGCTACTGTCCATAGGGTTGCAAAAGAGTCAAACATGGCTCAGGTGACTCAGCACACACACACACACACACACACACACACACACACACACACAGGCACAGATGTTGTTCTGGAAGAGTGCAACCTTAAATGGCTACCAGCTGTGTAGTTCTAGTCATCTGAGATCAGGTGGGAAGACTTTTCTTCCATGTATATTTTATTGGCCTAAGTTATCTCTTTTTTTACATAGCACACACACGTGTTTTTAGAGTACACACTGTTTCATTTAGCTTAAGTTATCTTTATGGAAGGACAATTTTTTTGATGATACTGAGAGTAGTTGGGAAAGCTTCCCATTGGTGATCATGTTGGCTAGGATTAGCCTCTAATAAAATATGCACAAACAGCAACCCAGATTAAGTTTTGAACAAGGAGTTTACAGCCAGAGTGCCTGAAGTGAGTGAGGATTCTGCCACATGTGATTCTGCTGTGTGATCTTGGCTGAACTCTGTTACTCCTTGAGCTTTTGATTTTCTCATATGTTTAGTGAGGTGAGTGCTAATACACAGCTCAGATACTTATATATGGAAGGTGGTGTTTGTTAGTATTGCTGTTACTATTTGATTCTTCTACTTGCTTGGCTTCCAGCCTATTTCTAACCCCACCCACTATGTCAAGTATTCTATTCCTGCCCACAAAGATGAGCAGATCAATCCCAACTTATAAATATGCTATTTTATTTAAAGCCCAATTGATGAGTCAGCTGCCAGAATATTGATGTGATTTTCCTCTTTATGTTAATAGCAGCCAACTCACTTTAAATACCTTATCTTTGCCAGAGCTTGTGTAAATGCCTTACATGTACTATACCATTAATCTCTATGGAAGTTCCACAAAAGTTTCCAAAAGGAACAGCTGAGATTCAGCATGGTTATTTTCCAAGGTCATACAAGTCAGTTTATGACAGCACCAAGCCCAGCACAAATTTTTATCATTCAAAACTCCTATCCTTTTTTATTGTACCACTCTGCCCTTCGACAGTAAGAAAAGGAAAAGAAAGGGTCAGGTACATGAAGTCTGAGACATTGTGCTAGCTTGCAAAAGCCCACCAATTCAGAATGTAGCTACTATCTAAACTGCTGTTTCTCTGTGTTAGTGTATCTCTTACAATGCCTTCAGTTTTAAGTAACAGGAAAACCTGACTTAAACAAGCTTAGAAGATAAGAAAATTAATCACCTCAACTACAGAACTGCAAGACTAGGGATAGAAGGAGTGCTAATCTTAACACAATGCATAGTGCAACAATACTTTTAAGGTCCAAGGTTCTTTCCACCTCTCCTTTCTTCCTGTTTATTGTAAGTTTTATGTTCCCTATGCTAAGATGATTGACGCATGTCCAAATGTAACGTATGGATGCCTCTTTCTGTATCTCTGTCTACAGAATAATGACTTATTCCACAAGCCCTAGTAGAATTTATAAAATATCTTATACCAGGATTGGGATATAAGCCAGTTTCTAAACAATCACTGGCAATAAAATTGGACACTACTATGACAATTAGTCAAAACGTTTGGAGTGGAATGGATGCTGGGAAGAATGACTAATAAAACTCAAGTGTCTGTGTGTGTTTCTGGGTACGTGGAGCCAAACAGGGCAATTTTATAGTATATTTCTGTACACAATGGATAGTATCTCAACAATATCTCTGCAGATATGGGAACTTTCTATTCTTCCTTGTGGTATCCACTCTTACTTGGAAATAGCAGATAAATGACTAGCTCTTACAGAATTAAGAATATTTCTTCCTGCTCTTTAAGTGTAATATAGAGTCCATTAGATAGAAGTCAACAGTCTATAAAGCCAGGAATCCCTTGACTTTAGCCTAGTTTCTAGGGACTTTCTGACTTGTAATTAAACTAGAGTGGTGATCAAATAATTAGATAAACTCATTTGGATAAATCACTTGGATAGGATGCATGCACAGCCATCACAGTTAGACAAGACAAGGACAGCTGTAGCCATCACAGTTAGACAAGACAAGGACAGCTGTTGCTACTCCTGATTCTAAGTTGCTTCACTCGTGTCTGACTCTTTGCAACCCCATAGATGGCAGCCCACCAGGCTCCTCTGCCCATGGGATTCTTCAGACAAGAATCCTGGAGTGGGTTGCCATTTTCTCCTCCAGGGGATCTTCCCAACCCAGGGACTGAACCCTCATCTCTTGGGGCTGCTGCACTGCAGATGGGTTCTATATCCCTGAATCACTGGGGAAGCCCAACGCCAAAGTTTTATTTAGAAGGGAGTTTTTAACAATGCATTTTAAGAACTGTTATTGTTTTGCAGTCACTAAGTCATGTTCAAACTTTTAGCAACCCCATGGACTACTGCAGGATGCAAGGCTCCTCTGTCTTCCACAGTCTCCCAGAGTTTGCTCAAATTCATGTCCACTGAGTTGGTGGTGCTATTTAATCATCTCTTCCTCTGCTGCCCCCTTCTCCTTTTGCCTTCAATCTTTCCCAGCATCAAGGTCTTTTTCAATGAGTTACTCTTTACATCAGGTAGCCAAAGTATTAGAGCTTCAGCTTCAGTCCTTCCAATGTATATTTAGGGTTGATTTCCTTTAGGATTGACTAGTTTGATCTCTTTGTGGTCCAAGGGACTCTAAAGAGTCTTCTTTAGTACTATGATTCAAAAGCAGCAATTCTTTGGTGTTCAGTGATCACAGTCCAACTCTCACATCTGTACATGCCTACTGGAAAAACCATAACTATTTGTACCTTTGTCAGGAAAGTGATGCCTCTGCTTTTTACTATGTTGTCTGGATTTGTCATAGCTTTCCTTCCATGGAGCAAGTGTCTTTTAATTTCATGGCTACAGTCACCATCTGCAGTGATTTTGGAGCCTAGGAAAATAAAATCTGTCAGTGCTTCCAACTTATCCCCTTCTGTTTGACAAAAAGTGGTACAGAGCTTATTTGTGTTGCATGAAAATTTCATGCACTCAGATGTCTCAGTCAATATCTTCATTTCTTTTGTATAAATATTTAGGATTACCACTTCAGAAGCACAGGACTAAGTATATTTTTCACACGGATATACGTTTCACACTTGTACTAGCAAACTAGAAAGAAATGTTTTCTGAGCATTTGGTGTTGCTTTACTTAAAAAAATGTTTACCATTCTAACAGATAGGTAGTGGTATCTTTTGATTTTCATTTACATTCCCTAAAGATTAGTGATGTTTCGTATTTTTTCCTGTGCTTATTGACCATTAACATGGCCTATTGATTTGTACAAATATTTTGTCTGTCCATTTTAATTGGATTGTTTGATTTTTTATAACTTAGTTGTAGGTGTTCTTTATATATGATAGATACAAGTCCTTTATAAAAACGTTCTGTGAATAGTTTCTCAGTTTATGAGTCACCTACTTTACAGTGCCTTATGATAAAAGTTTTAATTTTGATAAAGACTAATATATAAATTTATTTTTAATGGTTAGTGTTTAATGTTTTAATCTAAAATATTTGCATATCCCTGGGTTGCAGAGATATTCTTTTATGAATTTTTCTAGAATTTAAGCTTTTATGTTTAAGCATGTGATTAATCTCATTATGCCAATCTCTCAAGTGCCCTGATAAATATAATGCTTGAAAATTAGTATTATTAGGAGGAGGGGGCAAAAAAACATTTCAACGCCAAGCAAACTCCACAAAACAACTTCTGAATGCTGGCAAAAGACATCAAGCACCCAGAAAAGCAGATCATTGCCTTCAAAAACAGGTAGGGAAAAAATATAAAAGACGAAAAAAGAGACAAAGGAGGTGGGGAGGGAGCTCCGTCCCGGGTAGGGAAGCCCGACCCGGGAAAAAGCTTTAAGAAGAGAGGTTTCCAAACACCAGGAAACACTCTCTCTGCCGAGTCTGTGGTGAGCCCTGGAAGCACAGAGGGCATCATAACAGGAACAATACATAAATGAATAATTAAAACCGACAGATTACAAGCCCAACAGTGACTTCCCCAGTGGAAAAGCAGCACAGAAACCTGCACCTGCCACTAGCAAGTGGGGGCAGGGCAGGGACGTGCGGGAGGCGTAGGCTGCAGGGCTTTGTAAGAATCTGGTTGGAATGCCCGGCAAGTAACCAGAATGAACTAACTTGGGCTAGTAAACCAGACTGGGGGATAGCTAACCACATGAAAAGCTTGAACATAGGACACCGCCAGGACCGCGCACAGAACAAAGGACAGAACGGAACTAGCTGGCTGCAGACCATCCCCTGCCAGGGATAGGTAGCCAGAGCCGTAAGGGCTGGAAAGGGGCAATCGCAGCCCCAGAGAGACTTTCCCTGCCAAACGGCAAGCAGGCTTCTTTGCTAAAACTTCTGGGGGTGCTGGTCAGCGGTACACCCAGAAGACTGAGCAGCAGGGGCGAGAAACGTGATGGGTCGCAAAGACTGTGTTCACCAGGCACCTGGGAAACTCGGACTTGGGAAGGGCACGAGGCGCAACCCCAGCCCAATCTGCGCCACTGGGAGATGGCTGAGCGCCGAACCCGAGTGGATTAGACTGGGGAGGGGAACGCAGCCGAGGGCTGGCCTCAGACGGTTCCCGGCGGAGCAACGTGGAGCCCAAGCGGTGCGGCTTGTGCGCCCCCGCCCGCCACCACGAGTGGCCTGTGCGCCGCGAGCAGAGACAGACCCAACGGGGCTGAGGCACCACATACACACGACAGTGTTATCGGTGTGCAGCATCCCTCCCTCCCCACAGTGAGGTTGAACAGTGAGCCAAAAAAAAAAAAA
>SJYQ01001506.1:298864-318598 GCA_006410935.1 Redunca redunca
TAGTCAAAATGGTGAACAGATTGCAATACAAAAAAAAAATTTTTTTTGGAAAAAAATCTAAACAGTGTGTGTATTGTATGTGATTAGCTCTTTTTCCAGTGTTGCCATTCTATGTCATTGCAGTCGATGTAATTGCATCCTGCGAATACGTTATAACATGTGTTTTGCCCAGATGAAGAGTAATCACAACAAGTAATTTGAACTTGTCATTTGGTATCATTACTATAAATGGCAAGAGAATATTTCGTTAAGTCTTTATGACTTGGATATGCATTTTTGTAACCATTCCAGAAAGTTAGTAGAGATGGCAGATGTCTGACAGAAATTTTTCTGATAGACTGTTTTTGTGGTTTAAAAAAATATCCATAATGAACTTTTGGCCCTACCACTCTCCGCTGGACTTGTACTTTAAATGCAGAATCATCAGGAAGCATGTTCCCACTGCCCTACACACATATGCAGACGCACACACCCTATAGGTAAATGATAATCAGAGCATAATGAGTTCTGTACTTTTTTTTGTATTGAGATGACATTAAGTCACCAGGCCTTCTTTGCAATGAGCTTGCAGTTTTTTCAAACACTCTTTTATGGCTGCCTTGCCTCTCTGTCCTTGGTTCACTGTACTTGGAATGTTGCAGTGTTTTTTATCCACTTTCCCTCCCTTGTTCCAAGCTCACTGTTTCAGTGTTGTTTGAGATTCTCTTGCAGTTTGATAGCCTTGGTCTGGTGTAGGTGCTCCTCATGGGTGCCTCTGATCTGATTACCACAGAATACTATGTGTGCAGGCACTTGACCTGCTTTTAGATTCTGTTATGTCAATAACCTTAGCAGTTTGACACATGACTATCATTTCCCTGGAATCAGGGACATTGTCTTACTCATCTTTGTTTAGACCCGGTATCTTGCACTGTGCCTAGAACATAGTAGGCATTCAACCCCACTCCCTACCTTTGCTCCTAACCCTGGCCCAATTTGTCCTTTTATTAACTTAAAAAGTCAGACCCCTCTCTTGGGTGGGAGTGGAGAGGAAATAAGTATGTGTTGAGCTCTATCCTAGACACTATAGGTGATTACTAATCCCGTGACGAGCCCCGTTGGAACTAAGGCAGAATAAAATAGCTGTTTCATCCAGGTAGAAAAAGAATCGTCTAGGGGGAGGAGAAAAATGGAGTGGTAAATCTCATGAAGGTCTTCATTCGTGACGTATCATTTTGTCTGTGCTCTAAAAGTGCATACAAGTTTGCTAGGTAGAGAAGGGGGTGGCAATGATTGAGTGAAGGCGGGGAGGCAGGAGGACACAGTGGATTTTGTGGGGCTGGGGACAACTCTCTCAGGAGGAAGATAACCAGGGCAGTTAGCCACAAATGTTAAATATCTTTATGAGAAAGAATCATCGAAATTGCTCTGTATGTGTGTGTGGCCTTCAGAAAAACATAAGCAATGCACATATTTATTAGGTTGGTGCAAGGATAATTATAGTTTCAGCCTGTGAATTTTAAATTATACTTAGGCTCAAAACCATCTTTATTAATCAAAATAGGAACCATTACAATCAAAACATTTTTGCCAATGAGAAATAAGTTCATTTATACCTATAGCATAAAAATCTGTATTTTGGGATTTGACAAACTCTTGAAAAGGATTTTCTGCTTCTTGTTGGTTGTGTAAGTTTTTTCTCTGCGAAAAAGTTGTCAAGATGCTTGCAGAATCTTGGCAGTTGGTTGGCTAGAGGTCAGGTGAATACGGCAGAGGCTAAACTTCATAGCCCAGTTTGTTCAACTTTTGAAGCATTGGTTGTGCGATGTGTGGTCAGGCATTGTTGCAGAGAAGAATTTGGCTCTTTCTGTTAACCAATGCCAGCTGCAGGCATTGCAGATTTCAGTGTATCTCATTGATTTGCTGAGCCTCCTTCTCAGATGTGATGGTTTCGCTGGGATTCAGAAGGCTGTAGTGTATTGGGCCAGGAGCAGACCACCAAACGTTGACCATGACCACTTTTTGGTGGAAGTTTGGCTTTGGGAAGTGCTTATTCTGAGGGAGATCAGCCCTGGGATTTCTTTGGAAGGAATGATGCTAAAGCTGAAACTCCAGTACTTTGGCCACCTCATGTGAAGAGTTGACTCATTGGAAAAGACTCTGATGATGGGAGGGATTGGGGGCAGGAGGAGAAGGGGAAGACAGAGGATGAGATGTCTGGACGGCATCACTGACTCGATGGACGTGAATCTGGGTGAACTCCGGGAGCTGGTGATGGACAGGTAGGCCTGGGGTGCTGCAATTCATGGGGTCGCAAAGAGTTGGACACGACTGAGCTTCTGAATTGAACTGAACTGAACTGAACTGAACTTGGAGCATCTTTTCAGTTCAGCTACTGAGTTGGTCATTGCCATTCAGTGGATAAAATGCACTTTTCATTGCACATCACAATCTGATCAAGAAATCATGCATTTTGTTGCATAAAATAAGAGAAGATGACACTTCAAAATGACAATGTTTTGATTTTTCAGTTAGCTCATCTGGCGCCCTGGGCTTCCCTGGGGGCTCAGCTGGCTAAGAAGCCACCTGCAATGTACGAGACCTGGGTTCCATCCCTGGGTTGGGAAGATCCCCTGGAGGAGGGCATGGCAACCCACTCCAGCATTCTGCCCTGAAGAATTCCATGAATTGTATAGTCCATGGGGTCACGAAGAGTCAGATATGACTGAGCGATATTCGCTTTCATCAGGCACCCACTCACCAAGTTTTTTCACCTTTCCAATTTGCTTCAAATGCTAAAGGACTGTACAGTGGTCAATGCTGAGTTCTTTGGCAACTCCTCATGTAGTTTTAAGAGAATCAGCTTTGATGATCCTCTCAGTTGTTGTCAACTTCCAACAGCTGGTCACTATGCTCCTCATCATCAAGGCTCTTGTCTCCTTTGCAACCACCACTGCACTAAAACTTCTAGCAGTTCCTGGGCCGAATGAATCGTTGATGTTGCAATTTGCCTTCACTGCTTTAAGGCCCATTTTGAACTCAAATATTAAAATCGCTCAAATTTGATTTTTGTCTAACATCATTTCCCTGGTCTAAAATAAATATAAAATAAACAGCAAGCGGTAAGTCATTAGCAAAAAGCAAACTGAGAAATGTGAATTAAAATGATGTGTAACACATAATTTAACTACATGTATTTAAGAATATATTATAATATCAAAGAGCAAAGTTCACCAGTGCCACAATTATTTCTACACCAACCTAATATAATTGTCATCTTTTGTGAACATGTACAGTATACCAGATACATGGTAAAAATGCTAGTTGAACCAACCTGCAGCAATTTGAGGCTCTAACTATATTCAGTTCTGTTCAGTTCAGTTGCTCAGTTGTGTCCGACTCTTCACGACCCCATGGATGGCAGCACGCCAGGCCTCCCTGTCCATCACCAACTCATGGAGTTCACTCAAACTAATGTCCTTTGAGTTGGTGATGCGATCCAGCCATCTCATCCTCTGCCGTCCCCTTCTCCTCCTGCCCCCAATCCCTCCCAGCATCAGGGTCTTTTCTATTGAGTCAACTCTTCACATGAGGTAGCCAAAGTATTGGAGTTTCAGCTTCAACATCATTCCTTCCAATGAACATCCAGGACTGATCTCCTTCAGAATGGACTGGTTGGATCTCCTTGCAGTCCAAGGGCCTCTTGAGAGTCTTCTCCAACACCACAGTTCAAAAGCATCAATTCTTCGGCACTCAGCTTTATTCACAGTCCAACTCTCACATCCATACGTGACCACTGGAAAAACCATAGCCTTGACTAGACGGACCTTTGTTGGCAAAGTAATGTCTCTCTTTTTGAATATGCTATCTAGGTTGGTCATAACTTTCCTTCCAAGGAGTAAGCATCTTTTAATTTCATCTGCAGTGATTTTTGGAGCCCAAAAGTCAGCCACTGTTTCCACTGTTTCCCCATCTACTTCCCATTAAGTGATGGAACCAGATGCCATGATCTTAGTTTTCTGAATGTTGAGCTTTAAGCCACCTTTTTCACTCTTCTCTTTCACTTTCATCAAGAGGCTCTTTAGTTCTTCTTCACTTTCTGCCATAAGGATGGTGTCACCTGCATATCTGAGGTTATTGATATTTCTCTCGGCAATTTTGAGTCCAGCTTGTGCTTCTTCCAGCCCAACGTTTCTCATGATGTACTCTGCATATAAGTTAAATAAACAGGGTGACAATATATAACCTTGATGTACTCCTTTTCCTACACAAAATGTGTAGATGAGAAACAATGTAAGAAATCTTAGAGAAAATATATACCCACCATCGGTATATTATGTGAACAATAAATATATAAAATTTAAGATTCCAGTATATTATTCTTCTGGAGAAAGAAGTGGCACACACTCAAGTATTCTTTCCCGGGACATGCTATGGACAGTGGAGCCTGGCAGTCTATAGTCCAAAGGGTCACAGAGAGTCAGACATGACTAAACAACGAAGCACAGATTGTTCTTGATAAGTTGAATATTTATCTACTGTCCATTTCCTTTGTGTGCATCTTCCCTAACTTTCTATCATTATGATCATTGGCTACATGTCTATTAGAAATGATGTCAATTTTGTAATTAGTACATTTTTCTATGACAAACTGGGAAAAAAATCCTGACTACTGCCAATGCCTATTAATTAACAACAAGAATAGCACACTAGTATTTGTTCTAGCATCTAGTTGAATTGTTATAGGAACACACCAATTGCCTGGAAATGTGATCTTAGCAAATGAATCAATCATAACAAAGCATTATATGAAGGGATATATATATATATATATATATATATATATATATATATCAGCACCTTTAACAAGTACCTATGATCATAATAAAGGTTTATTCAAGTCTTAACCCTCAATACCTGTGAATATGATCTTATTTGAAAATAGGTCTTTGAAGACATAATCAAGTTAAGATGTGGTCACACTGGATTAGAGTGGGCCCTAAATCCATTAACTGGCATCCTTATAAAAAGGCCATATAAAGGCACAGAGAGAAGAGGGTCATGTAACAGAGATGGGAAGGACGAGTCAAGGAGTGCCAGCCATGAGGAGGCAAAGAAAGATATCACCCTAGATCCTTCAGAGAAAGCATGGCCTTGCCAGAATCTTCGTTTTGGAGCTCTAGCTTCTAGAACTGTGAAAAAAATGCATTTCTGTTATTATAAACCACTTAGTTTGTAGTAATTTGTTGTAGTAACCCTAGGAAAACAAAACAGTGTTCTAACATAGTAGTCTTCACACTCACTGGAGAAGTGAGAAGTGATAATCCATGAGCGTCATCTCTACTAGTTTCTTTTAGGAGAGACAAACTAGAGAACTGATGTAGCAAGACAGTCAGGACTATAGGCTTTGATGTCAGATGGTGATTGCCAGTTCCAGCTCCAATCTGTTGTGTGACACTGGGTAAAGTCTTTACTCTTCTCCCTTCCGTTTTCCCAACATTTAATGATAACAGGCCCCTTTCTAAGGCTCAGAGAAATTAAATAATATTACCAAATTAGTAAGGTACAGAATTAAGAGTTGAGTCTTGGTCCTTATGACTTTAAGGCTTCTGGTGTATTCCACAAGGAAACACATGTATGATACATTCCTGCTCAAAAGACATGTGAAAATTCCTAAGGAAGGTAAATCATTTAATAGGAGAAATGAGTAGAACTTTCTCAAAAAAGGTAAACTTTGAATAACTATTTAGAACCCAAGTCAAATTCTGATGAGTGAAAATGTCAGGGGCCAGACAGGCAGGTCACATCTCTGAAAAATGTCAGACTGGGAGTCAAAACTATCAAAGATACCAAGACCCCAGAGTGGGTGACTTGTTTTAGAAGAACAGCAAGTAGACCCATGGGATTAAATAGATGTCGTAGAAAGTGAGGTCAGAGAAGAAAGTCAAGCCAGTTCTGCAGAGCCTAATTACTTGCTGAGTCTTAGAATGTATTCTTGCTAATGAGACAGCATTGAAGCTTGTTTAAGCAAAAAAATATGGATTCTGTAAACATCACTAACCTGGAGAAGGAAATGTCAACCCACTCCAGTGTTCTTGCCTAGAGAATCCCATGGACAGAGGAGCCTGAAACGGGCTACAGTCCACGGGGTCGCAAAGAGTCAGACAGGACTGAGTGACTTCACTTCACTTCACTTCAAACATCACTAATAATTCAAACTTAGCCAATTCAAAGTATAAAGAGTTTATAGGAATCCAATGATGTATAATGCAATAAAATATAACACAAATACATGTACATCACTGGTGTTCCATGGTGTTCCATGCATAGCTATATCATCATTTGTAGTTATATTTGCATTTATCTGCAAGGAAATGTACTAAAATTACAACAGTGATTACTTCCAGTAATAGACTATGGGTAATGTTTACTTTTACTTTCTACTATTTTCTTTGATGTTTCCATACTTTTCAGTAATGAATTACTCTTTATGGCAGTAATGTAGAAAGTCAAGTTAGGGTAAAGACCAGAAAGGAGAACTTAGCAGTAATACAGGGCAGAAAATATTAGACCTTATGCTTTGACTGAGTGGGAGACAGCATGAAATATATTTCTCAGGTAGGAATGACAGAATATGGTGATGATTCATTGGAATGAGACATTAGAGCCAAAGGTGAAACAAAGAATTCTACCTAAGGTAACAAGAAGGATGGAGCTCCCATTAACTGAGGGAGTTATTCCAGGGGGACCAGGTTTGAACAGGGGGTCAAAAGGGGTACAGATAATGAGCTTAGTTTTATACACGCAGAATTTGAGGTGACAGCTAGACCTCCATGATTTTGAGAAGTCACAAGGCCTGTCCCAGAGGACTGACATGTTGAGATAGAAAGGGATAAAAGGCATGGTAAAATATTTCTGGAGGAGCTTGAAAATGCCAAATGAGGATGAGTATAATCATCTTCCTGGTAATAAAATCTCAGAAGCCTTCTCATGTAGGTAGATTCACATGAATCGTTTTACTAAGAGATATAAAGCAATGTACCCTTAGAAGATGGATATAATTCACAAATTATAGTTAATGTGCTGTGGGATTATTAGGCATTCAAATATAGCTAAAAATGTGGTAAACTCAACCACCTTATAATAAGAAGCTGACAAGTGATGCAGAAAGTGCTTGAAAAAATATATCCCCGCCACTTGTCACAGAGTGGCCCAGGATGAGGTGCATAAATAAACATGTCACTCACAGTGTTTTCACTTCCTCCCACAAGACTGTCAGCAAAGTGGGGTAGGAAAACAAAATCACGGGCCTGGCTAACCGAATTAAGGAAATAATAGTCACAAAAAGTCACCTAATAGTAAACAAAAATAACAAAAAATAATGTCTCGACATTATGCTGCCTGTAGGTTATGAAGGAAGGGTCTGTGCCCAAGCTCCATGGCACATCTAAAAGTGTGCAAAAAAGTACTGCCCATCCAAGTGGAAACACCATCAGTGTCTAGTAATCATTTTGCTAATTTTGGCAGCCTCTTGAACACAATATTTAAAGAGAAACAGACTACCAAATTAGCATCCACATCAGAGACTCTTATTCTGCATTGTCTCTGTTACATTATTTTAATATATAGTTTTATTATCATTTGTATTGTATGATCTTCTCTGCCAGGTGCGTGGCTGGAAACCATGATGCAGATGGATGAGAGTAAGAGCCATGTGGCTTTTACCAAATTGCTCACGTGTTTGAAGCACAAATTGTTGAGGATAAAGAAAGTAGAAAGAAAGAAAAACAGCAGCTAGAAAATAGACAATGAGTAGAAATTGATTTCGTTGATGTAAGCCATTGGTGGAAAAATTGAAAAGCAATTTTGTTTGTAGCAGAGGTCTCAGATTACTCAAGAATTTCCAATAAATGGGAATCCTGAACGTGGGAGTAGGGATAGTGGGAAGCATAGGCTCAGCTGAAAGCCTCTTTAAGTGGCTAGATCCCATGTCTTGTCCTTGAGGCCATGTAACCAAACAACACTGGTTCATTCTTTTCCTTCCCACCAAAACAGAAGATTGATGATTTCTTTAGATTGGGTAAAATAAGTGTGTCTGTGCTTGGGGATGTTGATTCTACACTGAAAATAGTGAAAATTTTCCTAACAAAATTGAGCTGAAATCCAGCCCTCCTCCTCTGCTTGATTCTCAGAACCCAGATAGCTAGTTTGTACTTCAAGCTGATTCTTGGAATTTTTTTCTCAGATGAAATGATCTAGATCAAGAGAAACACCTGAAGATACTAATGTTGGGTTACTAAACATATAAAAAGTGTGTTCTCATGTGGAAGACAAACACAAACAGAAATGAGCTAATTTGAGGAAAGAAGGAAAATGAAAAGTTTATAACATCTTTAATTACTATTTCTTATGAATTTAAGGCACAAAATAGGCTGCCTCAACATAGTAGCCCTAGCCCCAAATGGTTATTGAGTTTAAATGAGTAAATTCAAATAAAACTAAACATTCTCTGCCTATTGGTTACTATATGGAGTAACACATGTTATAGAACATTCCATCATAGCACAAAGTTCTATGAGAAGTGCTGAAAAAAAGTTAGGAACATGAAAACACCTTCAGAAATTAAAGCAGTGAAAAATTCAACAAGGAGTGGGAAGATAAAGATAAGAAAATTTCAGAGAGAAGAACAAATTACAAAGGAGGAGGAAAAAATAAAATGTGCCCAGGAGGCGCAAAGCCAAATTAAAGCAGCATTTGTAAATGGAATCAGAAAGAGAGGGAAAATTACCTGAGATATATTTTTTCCTGATGAGAAGTCTCTGTTTATGGACCAACATAATAGATGAACTTGACCTATATCAAGGAACACATTATAATGTTTCAAGTAACTGGAAAATGGAAAATTCTAAAATATTCCAAAGACAGGGAGGGAAACAGATGGCATATACATGTTCAGAAATCCAAACAATTTTGCGATGTCTCAACATGAGCCCTGTAGCTAGGAGAGAATAGGACAACACCAAGAATTCTCAGGAAAAATTATTACTAATTTATAATTCTATACATAGCTGAATGTATTAGTTTTGTGGGTAAAATAAGGTTCTTTTATAAATATACATGCTAGGACTAAAATATTTTACTTCCTTATAAATACTCTTTTCCAAGAAGCTTCTGGATATATTCCATGAAAATAAGGAGTAATTCCAGAGGGAGAAAAAAATGGGATTTGGAATTGCACAGTCCAATTCAAGGGAAGAAAGCAGGGACATGTCAGGGGAAGAGAAAATAGCATGAAAGCAATGAGAAATTCCAGAATGACATCTATCCACTAAAGACAGAGAACAAAGGTGTGTTTGAGGAAGAAGCAGAGAGTCAAGAGAGATGTCCTTAAGATATGAAACTGAATAATTCTGATATATTTGAAAATATTGAGGGGAAATATAGACAAATGGGAGAGTTTGAAATTGAATTAAAAAGTAGTGCCTAGAAAACTAAATAAATAGAAAGGCTTAGGTTTTACTAACTTAAGGAAAAACAAAGAATTTGGTAAGAAATAAAAAGTATAAAATGGCTAGGTAGTAAATTAATTTCCCACAGTCAAACAGTCATGAAAACAATGTTGAACTAACAATAGTGGGGATAAAAGCATATTGGGTGGACGTGAACCATGGGAATTGTGATTGTCTATGTTTAGGGGATTCTGGAATTTGTGTGAGAATTATATCCTCACCTTCCATAGTTGGAAGGAAATAGATAACACCGTAAACTAAAAAACAATAAATAGCAATATAATAATGTAATTTAAAGATATGTGTAAAATCAAAGTTATATTTGCTTCTATGGACTATGAAATGCAACAAGGGGAGTTCAGAGTAAACCTCATAAAACAATTTGACTTTTTAGCTATGTGCATTTATTACTTTGATGACAATTTAAAATATTAAGAAAATAATTTAGCATGTTTCATGACCCATATCAACTCTCAGTATATTTCAGTTGAATCTGAGTCAGAAATCTAACCAACCTTATATTTACTATTATTAAACTTTTTCTCCTATTGGGCTATCCTCAAATATACACAATCATAAGGGCTTATGAGTATTTACTGGGGTTTCCCTGGTAGCTCAGCTGATAAAGAATCCACCTGCAATGCAAGGGACCCTAGTTTAATGCCTGGGTTTACAAGATCCCCTAGAGGAGGGCATGGCAACCCATTCCAGTATTCTTGCCAGGAAATTCCCCATGGACAGAAGAGCCTGGCAGACCACAGTCCGTGGGGTTGCAGAGTCAGACATGACTGAGCAACTAATTTGTCCTAAATGCCTGAGTTTGCACAAATCTTTATCCAATGCCTATCAATCTGTAGATGTTTTCCTTCTTGTTATCAATTCTTTTTCCTATTTTCTGCCCATCCTTGTTTTTCTTTAACTTTCTTTTACTCTTTCTTCCCCGCCCTCTTCCCTTTCTGTCTCTGGCCTGTCTTTAATATATTAATCAAGACTTTTTAAAGCATCTCTTGACAATTAGAAGCTGTAACATTACTGGACCACATTCCCATGTGGCAACAATCAGCAAAAGATGAGTAGTGGCTTTCCCCTTTAAACAAACCATTTGCTCTTCAATTAGCCACAGTCTTAC
Organism: Redunca redunca; assembly: GCA_006410935.1. NCBI lineage: Eukaryota > Metazoa > Chordata > Mammalia > Artiodactyla > Bovidae > Redunca > Redunca redunca. The sequence continues at coordinate 309,482 of SJYQ01001506.1, forward strand.
AGATCCCTTTTATCTTTCATTGAACCCCACTTTATGAAACTGCATTACTCATCTGACATTGACACATGGGTGGGGGATTGTCTTTTCAACTCTCTCTTAACAAGTGAGGAGCCATTTTTACCCTGATAATATGCTATAGGTTATATTTCAGAGCCTATTTGCATTCTAGTGCAAATGTCAGTTTGATAGTTGGACATGTGTGGGATTTTCAGAAGAGACTGTGACTGGAGACTTAAATATGAGGGCAATCATTGCAGGGTGATACATTTGCCACCTGGAGACTTGATAGGATTTCTAGGCGCAAGTGTGTCTAGAGGTGTGGAGTATTGGCAGGTGCAGGGAGATTGTGTTATCAGGGACTTTCAGCTTGGGTTTATAGAGGATCTACTAGGTGGCAGCTCATCATCTGTATGGATGATATGTAAACAAACAATTACAACACAGCAGAAATGCCGTTTTTAAAAATGTTGAGAGAACGGGAGCACCAAGTGTAGAGCAGGACTAACTGCTCCTGGGCAGGAATGAAAGAAACTTACAGGAGGAACATGTAAAGGGGATCTTACTGAGGAATTCAGTAGGTGGACTAAGAAAGACTTCGGGCTGAAAATACAGTTTCAGAGATTTAGTTCCCTCATTCATTTATCATTTTCAATTAATTTTATTGAAGTGAAGTTAATTTGCAATGTGGTATTAATTATAAATATATATATATGCACAATCTTTTTCATATTTTTTCCATTATGGTTTATCACAGGACATTGAATATTGTTCCCTGTGCTACAGAGTAGGACCTTGTTGTTTATCCATGATATGTATAATAGTTTGCATCTGCTAATGCCAAACTCTCAGTCCATTTCTCTCTCAATCCCCACGTTGGCAACAACAAGTCTCCTCTCTATGTCTGTGCGTCTGTTTCATAGATAAGTTCATTTGTGTCATATTTTATATCCCACATATAAGTGATATCATATGATATTTGTCTTTTTCTGATTTGCTTCTCTTAGTGTGACAGTCACTAGGTCCATTCATGTTGCTGCAGGTGGCATTATTTCATTCCTTTTTATGGCTGAACAGTATTCTGTTGAATATATATGCCACCTTTTCATTATCCGTTCAACTGGCAATGGACATTGAGGTTTCCCTGTCTTCACTATTGTGAATAGTGCTGCTATGAATACAGGGGTACATGTGTCCTTTTGTATTATAGTTTTGTCCCATACACCCCTAGGAGTGGGATTGCTGGATCATATGGCAACTCTATTTTTAGCTTTTTGAAGAACCACCACATTGTTTTACATAATAGCTGCACCAGTTTACTTTCCCACTGATAACATAGAAGAGTTCCCTTCTTCATTGATTTAACCATTTATTCAATCATTCAATTCAGTGTTTACATAGGACATACAGAGCTAAAATACAAAAGCCTGTTCTCCAAGAGCTTGCCGTCTAGTGAGAGAGAGAGAAATATATAATACACTAAAAGTTGGTAGGTGATAAAAATAGCAATAACTTGAAAATAACCAGGATGTCTGATTCTATAGGGAAGTCATCAGGACTGGAGGAACTGTTGAATTCCAGAGAAAACACGATTTTTCTGAGAAAGCATGACATCGTGAGTGTACTACTAAGACAATCTCTATAATGGTTGCATAAGGAAGAGGATCAATCCAATGAGCTAAGAATTCAAGATATAAGGAGTAGAAGGAAAAAACAAATCTAAGCATAGTGAGAACTATTGAATCACGTAAGAGGTTGGTTCTTCATTAATAAAGTTTTAAAAAATATTATTGTTTAGTGATGTTGATAATACAGGGAATATTTAGTGGACTTTAGTAAATTTCATATGCTTCAGATTGATTGATAGGGATTTAAAATGAAAAGAGACTGACCTATATCAATATTCCTGAGAATATGCAGTACAGAATATTGATTTCTTGAAATACATTTCAAATATAAAGTTTCCCTTAGTCAGATTTTGTTTGTGCTATTTGTGGTTATTATGTCTTATAATGCCTTAATTTAATAGTGGAGGATAGGCAAGCCTGGTATGCTGCAGTCCATGGGGTTGCAAAGGGTCGCACGTAACTTAGCAACTGAAAACAAGAAGTCTCAATTTCTAGTGCATTTATTTTATTTTTTTTAATTACCCTAGCTTGTCAGGAAAGGCAGAACTATAAGGCAAGTAAATTCTGAGAGACATTATAGTATTTGATTTTATAATACTATGGAAAAGACCTGGATTTCCCTGGTGGCTCAGACAGTAAAGAATCTGCCTGCAATATGGGAGACCCAGGTTTGATTCCTGGATGAGGACGATCCCCTGGAGAAAGGAATGGCAACCCACTCTGGTTTCTTGCCTGGAGAATTCCATGGACAGAGGAGCCTGGCGGACTAAAGTTCACTGGGTTGCAGAGAGTCAGACATGACAGTAACTAACACACACACACAACACACACACATGGGAAAAACCTACTTAATCACTTAGAACCATCTCAGAGATTAAGAAGGTTCTGTGCAGTCAACACGTAGAAATATCTTTTTAGTCATGATTGTGTTAAAGCAAATAATCATACAGCTTTCTTTAGACTAAAACCTACAATCTTTGCTTCAGTATCACAACGTAAAAATCTCAGGTTTCAGTTTTAGTGGTCCTTTAATCCTCAGGCAACCTAAGATGTGGAAAGAGCAAGGGACTGAGAGTAAAGCAGAGTTGTATCCAAATTCTGGTGTCCCCATTTAACAGGTAAAATATAAGTCACTTTTTTCTTTAGACCTTAGTTTCCTCACTTGGTTAAAATGTCTGCCTGCAATGCGGAGACCTGGGTTCCATCCCTGGGTTGGGAAGATTCCCTGGAGAAGGAAATGGCAACCCACTCAAGTATTCTTGCCTGGAGAATCCCATGGACGGAGGAGCCTGGTGGGCTACAGTCCACGGGGTTGCAAAGAATCAGACACAACTGAGCGACTTCTCTTCACTTCACTTCTTCACTTCCTCATTTGTGAAAAAGAGTGAGTTCTTATGAGGCTCAAAAGAAACGATGAATGAAAAGCCCATCACTTCAGCTCCCTTTTCTGTCACTCCCTGGCTTGTGCCTGTCCCTGGGCTAATAGTGAAGGGCTCTAGACGCTTTCACTACACTGCTTCATGGTTCTGTACCTTGGCTTGAGTAGTTTCCCTATCTGGAGGCCCTTCTTTCTGAACAGATTACTTCCTATTCATGGCTCAGATGATAAAGAGTCTGCCTGCAATGTGGGAGACCTGGGTTTGATTCCTGGGAAAATCCCCTGGAGAAGGGAATGGCAACCCACTCCAGTATTCTTGTCTAGAGAATTCCATGGACAGAGGAGCCTGGTGGGCTGCAGTCAGTTGTGGGGTCACAAAGAGTCAGACACAACTGAGTGAGTAACACTTGTCACCTCATTAACATTTGTTTAGTTGTAACTCATTCTCAAATCTTTTCTTTGTGTTCTGTCAGCAGCCCATGCTTACTTTAAAGCTACTTGTTTAGAGTTTGATATCATACCACTTGGGCTTCCTGGGTGACACAGTAGTAAAGAATCACCCTACCGGTGCAGGAGACACAAGAGATGTGGATTCAATCCCTGGGCAAGAGATGCAGGCTTGATCCTTGGTCAGGAAATTCCCCTGGAGTAGAAAAGGGCACCCCACTCCAGTATTCTTGCCTGGAAAATTCCGTGGACAGAAGAGCCTGGCAGGTTGCTGTCCATGGGGTCACAAAGAGTCAGACCCGACTAAGCACATGCGCACACACATATCCTACCACTTAACTCATCTTTTCTGGGAGCCAGGAACTACATGTTTTATTCTTCCTTTTCATATATTCAGTGTTCATGTGCCTGACACAAGCCGATGTCAGTGGCGTCATAATAAAATCCACACAAATGAGTGAGTTATAAAAACTCTCTGCCTTGCTCTTGGTATTATCTGTCCCACCTGGTACACACACACAAACGCGCACACACACATACACCATGCACACCTCACAGGCCCAGCATGATGCTTTTTCAATAAAAATAAACTCAATTAATATTGAGATACACAGCAATGATATGGACTGGTGAATACCATATCAATTAATACCATGGCTCTCTTATTAGCTGCCTCATAACAAGCCCCCTTGTGAGCATTCAATTTAGATTTTAAAAGACCAAGGAGGAAAGCTATTGCATGCTAATTAGCTTTAACTTCCACCTTTACATGGTTTATTAGAGATGACAGGATAACTGCCGAGCAAGCAGAAGAGCTTCATGAGATGAAGGGGGCTAGAAGCCCCAGTGTCCCTCCTTCCATCCTTTCTGGTCCAACAGGTTCCAACCATTTCACTTTCTATGTCTCCAATGTCACAGGGTCAGAATGTTCTCATTGTTAACAAGGAACAATCCAACAATGTCATTGATGAAACTGAGATTCTAGGTGTGGCAGGTGAGCCCTACCTCGGCAAAGTGAAGGGCTTCTTCCTGCTAAATTCATCTGCCATTCTTGATGCATTATTCTACCCATAAGCCCTGCATGTTTCTGATGCCTGATGACATGGACCAAAAGAAATCAAAGTCATTTTTTTGTTGTTTTCTCTTAAAGCCTGAGTCTAGATTCGTCATGTGACCTGGGTCTCTTTTCCTTGTCTAAGGTTAAAGAAACTTCTAGACTGAAGGCATGTATAGATCTCAAAAGAAGCTCCCAAATCTCACTACTTAAGATAACACAGAAAGTGAAGGGGAGGAAAAAATGTTTTTTCTACATTCCTTTGCTTCTCTCATCAAAATTCCCATCTGAGATGCTTCAGTAGACTGGAAATGCAGTTCAAAAACACATAGGCCTAGGATCCATTATTGCTATGATAAAGGGAAGAGCCCTCCATGAGGGGTCTGAAGAGAAGAGAGAAAAGATGGGACTGATGACACATTACAAGGACTAGAGGAGATGCTCTATCTTGTTTAGCCCTTGGAACAATTCTATGAGTTAGGTGTTAACATTATTTATCCTCATTTTGCAGATGAGGATATAGAAGGTGAGAGAACTTCAGTAATTTGTTCAAGGTCATACAGCTTAGTAAGGGGTAAAGCCAAACTTCAAATCCATCCATGGTTGGCTTATTCCAATATGCAAGTTATTAACTGCTACACTATATTGCCCCAGGCAGATGTAGATGATCTGAGAAACACTGCATTTATATAGCACATTAGTATTTTTTCTATCATTATTCTGGCTAAGTTAGTGCTAAATTTGCTTTTAAAATAACTGTAAACTCTAATCCCCAACCTAACATCTGCCAGAGCCTTCTTTTTTCTTTTCCCCTTTCTTTTCCTTTATCATTATTATTTTGAGATTTTTTTATATAGTATCCCATCTAAATATTTCTAGAACAATGTAGTTTTGGGGTGGGCAGAATTGTGAAGGCTGATTTGATATCAAAATACCAGCTGTCGGTCTCACTTCTTTTATCCCCTTCCTTGGAAGTCAATAAGATTAAAAAAAAAAAAAAAAAAAAGAATGTAAGTGAGATGGCAGTGTTTTAGTTGTGCTCAGAGAGAAGCAGACAGACTTTGCATATCTCCATCATGTCTTTCTTCCACTGTGTTGCGGTGGGGTATTGAAAGAGCATGGCAGCATGTGGGCATCACTAAAGATGACCAAACGAAGGGAGAGATTGTGCATAGCTCTTCCTCCTGCATGGAGTGTTTATGACAACAGAGACACCACAAAGGAGAACAGAGAGCCACAAAAGCTCTGCATCCAGTCCATGATCTTTCTGACATGTTGAGCTCTAGAAATATTGGGTAATGTCAGGAATGAGGACCCCCAATGCAGCTGCAAATACATGACCAAGGACAGATCTGTGAAAGAGGAAGATGGCTCCCTGTTAGCGTTCTTATGATCACCTTACAGGTTTGTCTCCCCATGGTGATCTTAGTGAGAAATCATATTTGGAATGGTGTGTATTTTAACTAGCCCCTTAGTACCCAAAGAATGAAGTGTACATTTTTTACTAAAGTGGCTAAACTCACCACCACTACTACTACTACCACCACTACTAAGTTGCTTCAGTCGTGTCCGACTCTGTGCGACCGCATAGCCAGCAGCCCACCAGGCTCCCCCGTCCCTGGGATTCTCCAGGCAAGAACACTGGAGTGGGTTGCCATTTCCTTCTCCAATGCATGAAAGTAAAAAGTGAAAGTGAAGTTGCTCAGTCGTGTCCAACTGTTAGCGACCCCATGGCCTGCAGCCTACCAGGCTCCTCCATCCATGGGATTTTCCAGGCAAGAGTACTGGAGTGAGATGCCGTTGCCTTCTCCAAAACTCACAGCTACCCACCCCCAACTGGCCTTCTCTCTTGCCACTCCTCACGCTCCTGTGTTTCCCATGCTCCAGACACTCTAAGCATCTCCTCTTCTTTATAGTAACCAACCTTGTGCTTTTACACGGGAATTTCCCCTATTCAGATTGCTTTTTTTTCCTTACTTTCTCTCTGCTTTGCTATACTTTGCAAATGACTTCTCATTTTTCAAGGACTTGATTCATATGTAATGTCTCCCCTGAAGTCTTTTTCAACTCCTCCCTCTGAGTAAGACATTTTCTCCTCTGAAGAACCACTGTGCTCCACTAGCATACAACACATAACCTACCCAAATAGAAATACACTTTATATAACGTGCCCTGCATATATTCAGTACATCAGGGTCACTAATGCAGATGAATGAAACAGAAACATTAACTCTCTTCATGGTGTTTAAAACTGTGGTGGAGAAGACAGACAATAGACATTAAATATACAGTAGAATGCTAGATCCATATACATTATAGAAACAAAAATGAAATAAAATACAGAGTAGAGACTGGCAGAAGGAAGGTGGTCAAGGGAGGCCTTCTAGAAGATGAACTGAACTGAGACCTGTAGTGAGGGAGTTGCCCACATGGATATCTGGAAGTGCAATTTCCTGAGGCAGGAAACCTTCCTGGAATATCTGAGGAACAGTAAGGAAGATAGTGTGACTGGGGCTGAATGTTCAAGGGGCAGAGTGAGTCATGGATATAATGAATATTCACTTCTAGGTCTTGCAAGGACTTTGAATCCTTCTAAATGTGAGCAGAAACCAGAGCAGGGCTAAAGGCAAGAGGCCACTATCATGCGGTTGGTTTGGCTGCTGGGGGAGACCAGCTCATGGCAGCGAGGATGAGAACGGGTGAGAAGACTGCAGTGCTCTAGAAAGAACTGAGGGAAACCAGTTTGAACTGTGCCCTTCAGTGGATCAGCTTTCACCAAGTCGATTCTCTGTCTCAAATGCACACAGCCTGTTCCCACTAAGGCCTTTGCCGCCCATCATGAGGAATGTTCTGACTTTTCAAATGGTGGCTTGTTCCCATCCTTTATGTCTCAGCTTGCTTGGCATTTCCTCACAGAAGCCTTCCCTGTTAATTCTGTCTGAAGTCAGCCACCTCAGAAAGCTTCACCCACCACTGAGTTTCCTTCACAGCACTCAACACAATCTGTATCTCTCTTGTTTATGGATTTAAAAAAAAAATTATTCATTATATTTCTCTTCCTTTTGAATGAAGGGGCATGAAAAGACAGGGGCCTTGTCTGTTTTGCTCACTGGTATATCCCCACCTCCTAGCAGCCCTGGCTGGTACATAAAAGGTTCACAGAAAGTATTTATCTTTTGATGAATAAAAAGATAAATGAAAAAGAGATTAAATGAAATAGCAAAATAGAGAAGTCACTATGGTACCCATGGGGTATGTGCTTAGCCCTGTCTTGGAGACTTAGGAAAGGATACTTAAAAGAGTTTTAGTTATAGATTGCAAACCCTGATTGAAAAAGAGTGGATTCCAATTTGGTTTATGTTTGTCTTCATTTAAGGACGTGTGAAAGCATTTTTCTTTTTTCAGTGTAACACAAAGACTATCCTTTATTTAATTTTATACTCTAGTCTTCTTATTCTTGGGAAGGTCTAAGAGTTTCTGAACCTTTCATTGTATTCCTTTTCTGTCCTTGCCTCATCAGTCTAGGCTTGCCTGCCATGTTGAATACTTACTGCTATTTATAAAAACTATCTGCTTATGCATTGGTCAAAAATCTTGTATGCCATGTTCAAAAGCCCTTGCTTTTCCTCAATAACTCTTCAAGGCATTGGGTACCATATTATCCAGGGAATGGCTGGGACTGCTGCAGCTCCGTCTCATTCTACACTCTAATGTGGATGATTGTGCTAAGTCACTTCAGTCGTGTCTGACCCTTTGAGACCCTATGGACTGTAGCCTGCCTTGCTCCTCTGTCCATGGTATTTTCCAGGCAAGAATACTGGAATGGGTTGCCATGCCATTTTCCAGGAAATCTTCCTGACTCAGGGACTGAACCTGTGTATTTTATGTCTCCTGCATGGCACGCAGGTTCATTACTGGGAGCACCAGCTGGGAAGCCCAGTATGAGTGATTCAGTTCAGTTCAGTTGCTCAGTCGTGTCCAACTCTTTGCAACCCCATGAATCGCAGCACACCAAGCTTCCCTGTCCATCACCAACTCGTGGAGTTCACTCAGACTCACTTCCATCGAGTCAGTGATGCCATCCAGCCATCTTATCCTCTGTCATCCCCTTCTCCTCCTGCCCCCAATCCCTCCCAGCATCAGAGTCTTTTCCAATGAGTCACCTCTTCACATGAGGTGGCCGAAGTACTGGAGTTTAAGCTTTAGCATCATTCCTTCCAGAGAAATCCCAGGGCTGGTCTCCTTCAGAATGGACTGGTTGGATCTCCCTGCAGTCCAAGGGACTCTCAAGAGTCTTCTCCAACACCACAATTCAAACGCATCAATTCTTTGGTGCTCTGCCTTCTTCACAGTCCAACTCTCACATCCATACATGACCACAGGAAACCCATAGCCTTGACTAGACAGACCTTAGTCGGCAAAGTAATGTCTCTGCTTTTGAATATACTATCTAGGTTGGTCATAACTTTTCTTCCAAGGAGTAAGCGTCTTTTAATTTCATGGCTGCAGTCACCATCTGCAGTAATTTTGGAGCCCCCAAAAATAAAGTCTGCCACTGTTTCCACTGTTTCCCCATCTATTTCCCATGAAGTGATGGGACCGGGTGCCATGAT
>SJYQ01001506.1:319846-385164 GCA_006410935.1 Redunca redunca
AAACATATTTAGAATTCCCTCACAAGTTTAAAAAAAAAAGAAATGCAAGCCTTAGTTCCTGGATAAATGGAAGAACCACAAAACTTAAAACCAAATTAATGTAGATATGGAAGTGGAGAATGACAAGCTGTCTCTTTCCATAAGGCTGATTAGTTTTCTTTTTTAAATATTATTGTTAACTTCACATTTATGTAAAGAGAGGATGAATAAAAACAATTGTCTAGAATAAGAATAAAAAAAATCACCATTTTATTTAATGAGCTTTGAAAGGGATATAAAAATCCTTTTATTTGTATCCTATTTTAAAAAAAGCTTGGTTATTTTGTTTTGTTATTCTTATGAAAAATATTTGGAATATGGGACCACAACTGATATTTATTTCTATAAACAAACACAAAATTGCATGTTGAAAAAAATAAAATAAAACCAGCTTGAACATCAGGAAGTTCACAGTTCATGAATTTCTGAAGCCTGGCTTGGAGAATTTTGAGAGTCACACTACTGGAAGGGAACAGATCTGCCTGATATGATAACAGATACCTTTTCTCCCTTATACCATGCTATGCAGTGAGATGCTATTTCCCATCACTAACCTTTTGTTGTCACATTTTTTTTTTTTTGAAGAGGAGGCCATATGTGAATTTATTGAATAAAGCTCCTTTAGTTGGGGCCAAAATATATTGATATAGTAAACATTTAATAATTCATTATCATATGACCATTTACCCTCACTGATCCATAGATGGGTATTGCTGTGCTCATTTTTCCACTGAAAAAGGTGAAAAGCTACATATCCAGGATAAAATCTCATAGGTATTAAGTCAGTGAAGGTGTGTTTCAAACCTATGCTTGTCTAAGACCACAAAGTACATATTATGTTGTAATTACTGTATGACCATCACCAGTCCGAGTGAAATGGCTAAACAGTGAAAACAAATCTTGCCAAAATTCTAGTGCCTGTTCTCATCTTCTGATACTTTGTCCAATGTACCAATTCCCTTTTATAATTTCATCATCTTTATCATTTGCCCTGTGAAAAATTAAGAACGATGTATGATTTTCATCTAGATGTGTTTAAGATATAACGAATCCCATTTCATTTGTTAAGCATTTATTGAGGATTAATTATGTGCCAAGCAAAGCATCAGGTAGTGAGTAGAGATATTTAGATGAATGAGACATGGTTCTTCCTCTGGAAAAGATCATACTGAAAGAGATAGTCATTAAAGCAATGACTTACAATGGTCCCCATGCAATAATTTAAATAAAGACATCCGAGTATAGGAAAATGGAGAAGAGTTAATTATTCTAGGAGGATCTGGGAAAACCTTGATGGAGCAGGTGATATTTGAATGTCCATTTAGGGATAAGTAGGCTTGCCTAGAGAATCCCAGGGACAGGGGAGCCTGGTGGGCTGCCATCTATGGGGTCGCACAGAGTCGGACACGACTGAAGTGACTTAGCAGCAGCAGCAGCAGGAGTTATCTACCAAGTGACTGTACAGCAGCAAGCTGTGCCTGTATGAAGTGTTAGCAGTATTTAGGGACGGTCACTGGCCCCACAGTGATCAAACTGTGTATGAGGAAATAGTAGTGACAGAGACTAATGATATTGACAGTTTCAGGGTGTAGTCTACACTAGCACTCTAAGTTTAGCTAAAGAAGTTTAGGCTTCACTAACCATAATGAAATATTACCTCCCACCTGTTAGAATGGCTATTATCAATAATAATAATGAGATAAGTATTGGTGAGCATGTGGAGATAAGAGAACGTTTGTACACTGTTGGTAGGAATATAATTACAATTTATATTGGTACAACTTAAAAAGGTATGCTTCTGCTGCTGCTAAGTCACTTCAGTCATATCTGACTCTGTGTGACCCCATAGATGGCAGCCCACCAGGCTCCCCCATCCCTGGGATTCTCCAGGCAAGAACACTGGAGTGGGTTGCCATTTCCTTCTCCAATGCATGAAAGTGAAAAGTGAAAGTGAAGTCGCTCTGTCGTGTCCGACTCTTAGCGACCCCATGGACTGCAGCCTACCAGGCTCCTCCACCCATGGGATTTTCCAGGCAAGAAAATGGAGTCGGGTGCCATTGCCTTCTCCAAAAAAGGTATGAGGTTCCTCCAATATTTAAAAATGGGACTACCATGTGATTCAGCAATACCTCTTCTATGTATATATCCCAAGAAAGTGAAATCATTATCTCAAAGAGATCTGAACTCTTATATTCGTTGCAGCAGTAAGGTGTCATTCATTCCCAATAGTCTAGTTATGGAACAGCCTAAACAACTTAAATGTCCTTTGATAGATGAATGGAGACAAACATTGTGATACACACACACATATATACAATGGGAAATTATTCAATGCCTCACTGTTCTCATATACAAAATGAGAATCATAATAACATCTACAACAGTGTTGTGAAAATTAAAGGAGTTATTACATATAAAGTACTCTGAACAGTATCCATCACCAAGTAAATGCTCAGTGTATATTTGTTATTATTATGGTATCTAAAATTGGTAATGAATTTTAAAATGCCAAGCTATTGTAATTTTTACTGGGAAGATCCATGTAAGAAAAATTGATGAGTAAGAAATATGGCTCTTAAACTGAGGCCAGTGCTTAAGCTGCTTCCTCAATGAAGGAAAATTGATAACATTTTTGAAGCATTTATTGTTATGTCAGTGCATTTACACATGTTATATAATTTATAATCACAACCACACAGTGATTGGGCCATATATACATGCATGCATACATATGTGTGTTTGTGTCTGTGTATATATATATATATATATATATATATGCCATATAATCTCTTGTTTCCCCATCTATTTGCCATGAAGTGATGGGACCAGATTCCATGATCTTAGTTTTTTGAATGTTGAGTTTTAAGCCAGCTTTTTCATGATCCTCTTTCACTTTCATCAAGAGACTCTTTAGTTCCTCTTCGCTTTCTGCCATAAGGGTGGTGTCATCTGTATATCTCAGGTTATTGATATCATCTATATTGATATAGATGAAGAAAAAATGTAAACAGTGATAGACTTTATTTTCTTGGGCTTCAAAATCACTGAAGATGGTGACTGCAGCCGTGAAATTAATAGACACTTGCCCCTTGGCAGAAAAGCCATGACAAACCTAGACAGCATATTAAAAAGCAGAGACATTACTTTACCAACAAAGGTCTGTCGAGTCAAAGCTATTTTCCAGTATCATGCATGGATGTGCAAGTTGAACCATAAAGACAGATGTACCAAAGAATTGATGTTTTTGAACTATGGTGTTGGAGATGACTCTTGAGAGTTCCTTGGACTGCAAGGAGATCAAACCAGTCCATCCTAAAGGAAATCAGTCCTGAATATACACTGGAAGGACTGATGCTGAAACTGAAACTCCAATACTTCGGCTACCTGATGCAAAGAACTGACTCACTGGAAAAGACCCTGATGCTGGGAAAGATTGAAGGAAGGAGGAAAAGGGGACAACAGAGGATGAGATGGTTGGATGGCATCACCGACTCAACAGATGTAAGTTTGAGCAAGCTCCTGGAGTTGGTGATGGACAGGGAAGCCTGGCATGCTGCAATCCATGGGGTTGCAAAGAGTCAGACACAACTGAGTGACTGAACTGAACTGAACTGAATGCTATATAATCTAAAAGGAAAATGAGGCATAAAATAGTTAAGCCACTTGTACAAGGTCACACAACTAGGAAGTGTTGAAACAAGGATTACAAATAGGTTAGACTGAGTGCAAATTTATTTTCTTTACTATGGGGTCCTATGTTTCAAGTTAGATCAAATAACTATTTTTATCTTCTGTGGTTAAAAATATTATGGAGCTAATACAAAAAAAATCTGCTTTGTATTGTTGCTATGATTTGTGATCCTTATGTTTGTAAAGCAGGTTTTTCTCCTAAATTATTTCATACTTTCTGTCCTAAATACTTTCCATAGCAACATGTATTATATATTACTACTGTGTTTTTATACATGGCAACACTAAGGAACCAAAAGATAACTCCTTTCTTTGCCATGATTTGTTCCAAACCAAGTCTTCTGGGTAAGTCTTAGGCCTTGCAAAGCCTTTTTTGATGATGGGCCATCCTTTACCACTAATGTAGGCTTTCTACTTCCTTGGTATTTCATGGCAATCTTCTACATTCATATATTGTTGTTTGCCAGGGGCTCTAGACTTCATAGCAGAAAGATCTGAGTATCAGCATGAACTTGAGTAGTACCTGTGAACTTGATATAAAAGTGATTGAAAGATTCTCTGGGTCAAACTCAAGAGCCCATATGAGAGTCAATAGGCATAGGCTGATATTTTCATTTCATAAACTCATGATATAGGCTTGAGATGTGACCCAATGCATTTAATAGACTGGTAATAAAGGATAATCCAGTTTCACCTTATAGGTAATTATCAAAGACTTCAAACCTATACCGTCAAGGTCTAAATGCTTGCATTGGGAGAGAGGGGTGTGCATTTAGCAATATCATCTAAGTCTTTCAATATTATTTTATCTACTAGTCAATGTCACATAATTTGATTTTCTAGAGCACTATGAAATTCACCTTTTATGACATGCATTAAGGAAAAGAAAAGAAAATCATTTGGGCTATAGAAAGAAATATTGATTAGATTAAGAAAGACACATTAAATATCTGACTCTCATCATCTCCCATGTCAGTCATACCCATTTTGTATGGATAAATACATGTAAAATCCAACTGGGGAGCATATACAATGTTCATCTTGTGTGTGTCTACCAAATTGGTTGTCTCTTGTTATACACTTGCATCAAGCTTTTGTATTCCTCTAAGATATTGTCATATGATAATGTGAGCATATGGCTTACATGGTATAAGCAAAATGATAAATATGTGTTGAATTTTACATAAGATTCAAACCAAAATGACTTTAATAAAAAGTATTTTGAATATTTAATTTATTTTCCAATGAGATTTCTGTGAAGTGAAGTGAAGCCCTTAGTCACTCAATCATGTCTGACAATTTCCATGAAGTGAAGTGAAAGTGTTAGTTGCTTAGTCACGTCCAACTCTTTTGCAACCCCATGGACTATAGCCCACCAGGCTCCTCTGTCCATGGAATTCTCTAGGCAAGAACACTACAGTGGGTTTCCATTCCCTTCTCCAGGGGAACTTCCCAACCCATGGATGGAACCTGTGTCTCTGGCATTGCAGGCAGATTCTTTACCATCTGAGCTCCAGGGAAGTCCTGTTAGACATATTTAAAGTATACAGGCTAAATCATTCATTCATTTATTGCTTCATTCACCTAATGTGTAAATGTTTATTTACTAACTTCCACTACAGAGTACCTAATTTATGCCACAAATTTTTTTGATTAAAAAAAAAAAATAAATTTAAGTAGACATTATACTCACTTTGCAATTGCATAAACTGACTTCCAGTGAGGTTTATTTTTTCTTAATGTGTAATTGAAATTTGCTAGTGTCCAATTCATGATAGTAGTATTTAAAAAAAGAAAAGCTGAGATGTGGCTTCTAACATGGACATTTTGTATGAAATTTCTAATAATAAAGCAGCTGAAGACCTGAAAAAATAAAACAAAGCACTGGAATTAAAGGAAAGAGAGTGGGGCCAGAGAGGAACGGTTTGGGAATTTGTGATTAGTGGGATTCAAACAACTATATATAGAATGAATAGGCAACAAGGTCCTACTGTATAGCACAGGGAGCTATATCCAATGTCCCGTGGTAAATCAGAAAAGAACATGAAAAATAACACGAGCCTTCCAAGGTGGTGTGCTGGTAAAGAAACTGTCTGCCAGTGCGGGAAACACGAGAGACATGGGTTCAATCCCTCAGTCAGGAAGATCCCTTGGAGCAGGAAATGGCAACTCACTCCTGTATTTTTACCTGGAAAATTCCATGGACAGAGGAGCCTGGCAGGCTACAATCCAAGGAATTGTAGAGAGTTGGACATGACTTAGCACACACATACACACACACACACACACACACCCTGAAAATAAAACTGAATCACTTTGTTGTACATCAGAAACTAATGCAACATTGTAAATCAACTATGCTTCAATTTTTGAAAAAGGAAAGAAATAGCTTTCCATGACTAATTCTTGACATTTTTGAAATTTTTATTTAAGGTAGTTATGCAATTAGAATATGTTTTTTGGCAAAGGACATATGTCAAACACCTCTGCATTTAAACCCCCTATGATGAAAAGGACATCTTTTTATGGTGTTAGTTCTAGAAAGTCTTGTAGGTCTTTATAAAACCATTCAACTTCATATTTCTTGAGTGCAGAAGCACCAATTTCACATGCTAGAAAGGTAATGCTCAAAATCCTTCAAGCTAGGCTTCAGCAGTACATGAACTGAGAACTTCCAGATGTAAAAGCTGGATTTAGAAAAGGCAGAGGAAGCAGAGATCAAATTGCCAACATCTGCTGGATTATGGAGAAAGCAAGGGAATATCTACTTCTGCTTCATTGACTGTATTACAGCCTTTGACTATGTGGATCACAACAAACTGTGGCAAATTCTTAGAAATGGGAGTACCAAAACACCTCACTTGTCTCCTGAGAAACCTATGTACAGGTCAAGAAACAAGAGTTAGAACCAGATATGGAACAACAGACTGGTTCCAGATTGGGAAAGAGTATGTCAAGGTTGTATATTGTCACCCTGCTTATTTAACTTATGTGCAGAGTACATCATGAGACAGGCTGGATGAAGCACAAGCTGGAATCAAGATTGCAGGGAGAAATATCAATAATCTCAGATATGCAGATGATGCAACTCTAATGGCAGAAAGCAAAGAAGAACTAAAGAAACTCTTGATGAAAGGGGTGAAAGAGGAAAGTGAAAAAGCTGGCTTAAAACTCAACTTTCAAAAGACAAAGATCATGGCATCTGGTCCCATCACTTCATGGTAAATAGATGGGGGAAAAAGTGAGAACAGTGACAGATTTTATTTTCTTGGGCTCCAATATCACCGCAGATGGCCTGCTCCTTGGAAGGAAAGCTATGACCAACCTAGACAGCGTATTAAAAAGCAGAGAAATCACTTTGTCAATAAAGGTTTGTATAGTCAAAGCTATGGTTTTTCCAGTAATCAGTTGGACCGTAAAGAAGGCCAAGCACCAAAGAATGGATGTTTTTGAATTGTGGTGCTGGAGAAGACTGGAAAATCCCTAGGAATCCACGGAGATTAAACCAGTCAATCTTAAAGGAAATCAACCCTGAATATTCATTGGAAGAATTGATGCTGAAGCTCCAATACTTTGGTGACCTGTTGTGATGAGCTGACTCGTTGGAAAAGACCCTGACACTAAGAAAGATTGAAGGCAAGAGGAGAAGGAGGTGACAGAGGATGAGATGGTTGGATGGCATCACTGACTCAATGGACACGAGTTTGAGCACACTCCAGGAGACAGTGAAGGGCAAGGAATTCTGGCTTGCTGCAGTCCACTGGGAGAAGGCAATGGCACCCCACTCCAGTACTCTTGCCTGGAAAATCCCATGGACGGAGGAGCCTAGTAGGCTGCAGTCCATGGGGTCGAAAAGAGTCGGACACGACTGAGCGACTTCACTTTGACTTTTCACTTTCATGCATTAGAGAAGGAAATGGCAACCTACTCCAGTATTCTTGCCTAGAGAATCCCAGGGAACCTGGTGGGCTGCCGTCTATGGGGTCGCACAGAGTCAGACATGACTGAAGCAACTTAGCAGTAGTAGCAGTAGCAGCAGTCCATTGGTTCAAAAAGAGTCAGACATGACTTAGCAACTGAACAGCAAACACTTCTAGGAGATGTTTGGAATATATCAGACATATATTAGAGCTTGAAAAAGTAGAAAAAAAAAAAGTCCTGTCCTTTTGGAGGGTATATTGCAGCAGAGGAACACACACAATAAACATAATCTATAGGACAATGCCTAACATAGTAGAATGTTATAACTGACATAATAGAGTATAAGTGAGCACTAGATAGAGCCAGTATAGCTGCCTGAGACAGGTTGGGGGGTGGATATTAACTGTGCATAGGACAGTCTGAGTGGTTCTTACTGGGAAAATGACATTTAAGCACAGACTTTCAGGAGTAGAGAAGGTGGCATAGAAAGTAGTGAGGTCCACTGGGAGAAGGTTTTCCAGGCAGAGAGAAGGGGCATCATAAGGACTCCAAGTCAAGTCCATGCTCAGCATGCTCTGGTAAGCAAGGAGACCCCAGTGAATTAAAGGAGAATAGCAAACATAAAATCAGATTGGTATATAGGGGCAAATTGAGAAGGTGCATATAGGGGAAGGTAAGAAAATAGGAAGCCACTGGAGAGTTGTGGCCAGACTTCATTTGTGTGGGGGTTTACTCTGGCTGCTTTTAAGATCAGAGTACAAGTAGGCAAGAGTGGAGGCAGGGAGACTGTGGGTATCAAAAGGCCAGAAATGAGGGAGTCTGGTGGCAGTGACAAAGTCTGTCAGATTCTGAATATGTTTGGAAATCAGGGTGATAAAATTACATGATTGGAAGTGGGGTGTAACCAAAGTGAAGGAAGAAGGATCAATTTATTATTTTTGACCTGAGAAACTTGCCCAGTCAAAAGCATGAGTTCAGCCTGGGCCTGTTTGCCTTAAGATGGCTATCTTACAAGTGCAGGCATTGACTAGGTGGTTGGATGTTTGAGCTTGGAGTTCAAGGAGTGGTTTCTAAGATGACACAGTACGTTGGAGAATTATCCCCATAGGGATGATGTTTAAAGCCATGAGCTTAAAGAGGATCACCAAGGAAAGAGGGCAGATGGAGAAGAAAACAAAGGACTAAGCCTTGAGATATTCTGGTTTTCTGAGATCAAAGAGAATGAACAAAAGTAAGGTAGGAGGAAAAACAAATGAGAAAGCATGGTTGTATTATGGATGAGGTGGTAATTAGCTGCTTCAATAGTGCTGATAGTTGATGGAAGATGGAGGAATGAAATTGACCATTGGATTTGACAGCAAGTAACTCATAAAAGAAAGTGAAACTGAAGTCGCTCAGTCGTGTCTAACTCTTTGTGACCCCATGGACTGTAGCTCACCAGGCTCCTCTGTCCTTGGCATTCTCCAGGCAAGCATACTGGAGTGGGTTGCCATTTCCTTCTCCAGGGGATCTTCCCAACTCAGTGATCAAATCCAGGTCTCCCACATTACAGGCAGACACTTTAACCTCTGAGCCACCAGGGAAGCACAAATCATAAGTAGCCTTCATTAAAACACTTCTGGTGGCATGGTGAGGATAAAAATCATCTGGATTATTTTAAAACTGAAGGAAAGTACTGGAGATAGGTACAGATACAATATATTAAATTACAAAGCCAGTAAAAAGGAGAGTCATAGTTGAAATGTGAAGATGGGTTACAAAGTTTTATTTTTGTTTGTTTCATTGTGAAAGAAATAAAAACAAGAAGCTATGCCAAAGGAAGTAGGATAATATTTTTTAGAAAAAGGATTATATAAGAGGGATGTTAATTGCTAGAATGGTGGGAAAATGAATGTATGAGGAATGTGTAATTATGTCTGACAATTGCAAGAGCTAAGCTGAACTCATGATCATAATATAAAAGAATAACCAGGGACTTACCTGGTGGTCCAGAAGCTAAGACTCCATGCTTCCACTGCAGGGGCTTAGGTTCGATACCTGGTCAGGGAACTAGACCCCATGTGCCACAAAAAACATCAAAGAGTCTGTGTGCTGCAACTAAGAACTGCTGCAGCCAAATACATACATACATTTATAAATTATTATAAAATAATGAAAGACTGATCAGCCCGCTTTGTTTTTGTTTCTTCCTCCTAGCCACAGCCAACTGCCAGTTCCTGGTATAGATTAAGTCTAGAGTAGTATTTAACAATGGTTTTCTAAATGGATTTTGCAAACAATGAGAAGGATCTGAGAACTCAGGCAAAGAAGTGATTGAGTTGGAATCTAAGATGTGTAAGAAATGGCAACCCACTCCAGTACTCTTGCCTGGAGAATCCCAGGGACGGGGGAGCCTGGTGGGCTGCCATCTATGGGGTTGTCGGACATGACTGAAGCAACTTAACAGCAGAAGAAAGGGATAGAGGGCTTGAAATAGACAAAGGACAGAGATGAAGTGATTAGGGAAAGGGGTAATAAGTCCTGGTGAGGTGAAAGGATTATTGGGACTATTATAGGAAGTAACCTGGAAATGATGTTAGGAAATGGTGTCAAGGGGTAGGGTCATTGAAATTATAGTAAATAGGATTTATGGAGATCCAGGGAGGGAGTGGCTAAGGTATGGTGGAGGAGGACACTGTGTTTGGAGGAGAAGGTTGAGGTCACAGAGCTGAGAGGAGATTGGAATGTTAGAAACATTGTCGATCTACTGATCTATGTGTATATTAAAGCACTCAAGTGATAAGACAGTGATACTGGAGAGAATGACAATGAATGAGAAAGGAAAGTGGTAGGATCTCAAGTTGAAGGTTTTCAGGGAATATGGCAGTGCTGTGCCCATAAAGGTATAACAACCAGGTCTTTGGAGAATAAAACAAAATATCCTAAATTTTTAGTGTATGCCAATTTTCATAATAAACATTACATTGTGGTGTCTTCAAGCTGCTAACAGACTATTATCAAAGACAGAGCTGGGTAGGACCGTGCACAGTTGACTCCCATGAGTAGGCCCAAGTCTGCTCCAGCACACCACTGAGGTGTGATACGAGAGCAGTCTGAAAACGAGCATCCAGGAGGCACTGACCCCACCTTTAGTTCAGTGGCGTCAGGTCTGCGTGTGAATAAGAAGATCCCCACATGTGAGGGCTGGATGAGAAGCAGAGGCCTTGGAAAGGCAAAAGCCAGTTTTCTGAAAGCACAAAAAGTTAAAGAAAACATACCAAGAAGAGTTTGAAGATATAGGAAAGTTTGCTGATGACAACTTACCCCTAATGATAGAAACTGCTGAGTTCCAGAGGGTTCAGTGGAAGGAAATAAAGGCAAGAAAGGAATGGAGCAAGACATTCTGCTTTATGGAGATAAGAGTGTGTCAAAGGAGCCGTGATCTATGCATCTAGGATGTCTTGTATTGGAAGACAAAAGTAGCCGTGGAAGATACTAGGAGACGAGTTATCTTATTTGATAAGATTTTCTTATCACATCTATAGTGGCAGCAGGGGTGTGTTAGTAAACCTTCAGATCGGTTCAGTCCCTCAGTTGTGTCCAGCTCTCTGCGACACCATGGACTGCAGCACACCAGGCTTCCTTGTCCATCACCAATTCCTGGAGCCTGCTCAAGCTCATGCCCATCAAGTCAGTGATGTCATCCAACTGTCTCATCCTCTGTTGTCCCCTTCTCCTCCTGCCTTCAGACTTTCCCAGCATCAGGGTCTTTTCCAGTGGAGTCAGTTCTTTACATCAGGTGGCCAAAGTATTGGAGGTTCAGCTTCAACATCAGTCCATCCAATGAATATTCAGGACTGATTTCCTTTAGGATGAACTGGTTGGATCTCCTTGCAACCCAAGGGACTCTCAAGAGTTTTCTCCAACACCATAGTTCAAAAGGATCAATTCTTCAGTGCTCAGCTTTCTTTATAGTCCAAATATCACATCTATACATGACTACCGGAAAAATCAAAGCTTTCACTAGCTGGACCTTAGTCAGCAAAGTAACGTCTCTGCTTTTTAATATGCTGTCTACGTTGGTCATAGCTGTTCTTCTAAGAAGCAAGCGTCTTTTAATTTCATGGGTGCAGTCACCATCTGCAGTGATTTTGGAGCTCCCAAAATAAAGTCTGTCACTGTTTCCATTGTTTCCCCATCTATTTGCCATGAAGTGATGGGACTGGATGCCATGATCCTCATTGTTTGAATGTTGAGTTTTAAGACAGCTTTTTCACTCTCTTCTTTCACCTCTATCATCAAGGTGCTCTTCAGTTCCTTTTTGCTTTCTTCCATAAGGGTGGTGTCATCTGCATATCTGAGGTTATTGATATTTCTCCTTGAAATACTGATTCCAGTTTATGCTTCATCCAGCCCAGCATTTCTCATGATGTACTCTGCATATAAGTTAAATGAGCACAGTGACAATATATAGCCTTGATGTACTCCTTTCCCAATTTGGAACCAGTCTGTTGTTCCATGTCTGGTTCTAACTGTTGCTTCTTGACATGCATAGAGATTTCTCAGGAGACAGGTAAGCTGGTCTGATAGTTCCATCTCTTTAAGAGTTTTCCACAGTTTGTTGTGATCCACACAGTCAAAGGTTTTAGTGTAGTCAATGAAGCAGAAGTAGATATTCTTCTGAAATTCTCTTGCTTTTTCGATGATCCAACAGATGTTGACAATTTTGTCTCTAATTCCTCTGCCTTTTCTAAATCCAGCTTGAATATCCGAAAGTTCTCAATTCACATACTGTTGAAGCCTGGCTTGGAGAATTTTGAGCATTACTTTACTAGCATGTGAGAAAAGTGCAATTGTGCAGTAGTTTGAACATTCTTTGGCATTTCCTTTATTTGGGATTGGAATGAAAACTGACCTTTTCCAGTCCTGTGGTCACTGCTGAGTTTTCCAAATTTGTTGGCATATTGAGTGCAGCACTTTCACAGCATCATCTTTTAAGATTTGAAATAGCTCAATGGGAAGTCTATCACCTCCACTAGCTTTGTTCGTAATGACGCTTCCTGAGGCCTGCTTGACTTCACACTCCACGATGTCTGGCTCTAGGTGAGTGATCACACCATCATGGTTATCTCATTCATTATAATCTTTTTGTTCTTCTATGTATTCTTGCCACCTCTTCTTAATATCTTCTGCTTCTGTTATTTCCACACTGTTTCTCTCCTTTATTGTGCCCATTTTACATGAAATGTTCCCTTGGTATCTCTAACTTTCTTGAAGAGATCTCTAGTTTTTCCCATTCTATTGTTTTCCGCCATTTCTTTGCATTGATCACTGAGGAAGGCATTCTTACCTCTCCTTGCTGTTCTTTGGAACTCTGCATACAGGTGGATATATCTTTCCTTTTCTCCTTTGCCTTTCATTTCTCTTCTTTTCTCACCTATTTGTAAGGTCTCTTCAGACAACCATTTTGCCTTTTTTACATTTCTTTTAAGTGAACCTTAGGGATATGGACTAGGGTGTCTCTTGACCCTTTCGAGGGATGATATATCTTCATTCTCAGTAGGTGGGTGTCCTTTTGACTCCCATTGATCAAGCTGAGGATATGTGAAGAGGTCAAAGTTACTCACATTGAGCGGGTAGCCTCTCTTTCTTAACTCATCTGGGTGGGTGATTTTTCTTCCTCTGTGCTCCTCTACCCCCTCTATATTGCTAGCTGGCCTCAACTCACCCTTTAAATTTATCTTGCTCTTGTTCCAACATGACTGAAAACCATGGGGACAAAAATCCCTTTGGTCATCTCTAATTTCTAGTTCTACACCAATTCCTAACACAAGTCTAGGACATAACCTTCAGAGGACGTTAAGGTGAATCACCACTGTAATAAGATTTATCATTTATCGTTTACTGTAATAAGATTTTAGTATGTGCTCAGTACTACACTAAGGACTTTATAAACCTCATCATGTAATCCTCACAAACAAGTCTATTTTATCCCCCATTTTACAGAGGCCAAAACTGCAGCTCAGCGGATTAAGTGACTTGACCAAAGTCAAAAACTTAATAAATTCCAGAACCAAGGTATTTTTGATTCAAGAGTATGTATTTAACATTTTTTTTAATAGCTCAGTTCTAGAGGAAGCTAACTATGTCCATATGCAAATAAAAAATAAGAGTATTAGCACTTCTCAAATATATAATGAATTTAGTAGCTCTGATTATACTCTGAAATTCTCAAGCAGGATTAAATTTAGTATTTGTAATCTTAAAGGCACATGATTTAGATGGAACCAGGAGCATTCAAATGGAGAGGGGCTGCCAGCTGTTTCCCACACATCTGGTAGGGAAGCAATCTGATAAATTAGCCTACAGATAAGCCAGATATTAGACTAAATCAAGTAGAGTGACAGACACTTAGCAGTTGGAAAAAATACATTGTCAGTATCCAAATGCTAATGCATCGTTGAGAAGTGTTCATTGTAGATTTTTTTCTTTTAAGTCCTGAACAGAACATCACATCACTCTAGCTGAACAGTACAATTGAGTACCTACTCTGTGATGTGCCAAATATAAAAATATATGTGTATATTTAAAAAGCTATAGTTTCTGACCTTGTGAAGGTCAGAATTTAGAAGAGATGAACATGTGATAACTATAGCATGGTGTATGAATTGTTTAACTGGTGGGGACATCAGTGTGGATACTGATGACACACACTGGTAACAACTGGTACTACTGAGGATTTACAAAGTAAAATAAGATTTTATCCAAGTCTTGAAATAAAAATCAGAGGTTATAAGTACAAAATCTGAGAGGTATCTTGTGCACATCAAGGCAACTGGCCCAACAGGCAGAACATCCAGGAGTTCTCCACTCTTGTTTCAACTAGAACCCTGACTGTGAAAATGGTGATCATACACCTACAAAGGTAGCCAGGTCTTTGCATGCTGAGATAAGAATTTGGACAGCAGAATCAGTTTAAATCTTAAACTCTGTCAACCAGGTACTCACTGAACCCCTAAGCACTGCTTAGGCATGGGGGAATATTCAGTTGGATAGGAAATGACATGTCTCTATCTGCAGTGAGCTCAGGTACAGCTTAAGGAGAAAAAAAGAAGATGCAGAATACTTAGAGAAAAAGTTGATTATTACAAAGTATGTACTGTTCAGTAGGAGCTCCAAAAGGGGTAAATTATTCTGCCTTGGAGTCATCAAGGATAGCTTCAAAAAGAGCAGAGTTTTGAGATGGAACTCCAAGATAGGTAGAATTTCAATAACTATATTTATGGTTACCGTTTGCATCATGTTTTCAGTCAATGACCTCAGCATTTTCCATTTTACTTCCTTGTCCTCATACTTTTGTGATAGACATAAAGCGAAGATCAATGCCACGATTTCACATATGCAGAAGCTCACAAGGGCTCAGTGGCCATCATCAGTCAGAGGGCAACAGGGATGGGGTCTCAGTGCAGATATCTCTAATACTTGGTCAGGCAGTGGATTCTTGTTAACTGGGAAATTCTCAAAAAAATTGATTGAAGCAGAGTGAGGAAAATACCTCTTTCCCCAGGAGAAGAGGCCAGGTTTGTATCAAAGTGTCAATATGTGGATGAGGGTGAGCAAAACTTCTTCACTGAGAGAAGCCCTAGGACTCAGGGTGACTCAGAGAATGCCTGCAGGCATGGCTGGATGTCAACCAACTGCCCTGAGGGAATAAAGTTAAGGATATTGAATCAGCTTTAAAAAAGAAAAAAGGAAAGACAAAAACTTATTTTGTATTGGAGTATAGCAAGTTAACAAACAATGTTGTAATAGTTTTAGGTGAACTGTGAAGGGACTCAGCCAACCATACACATGTAACCATTCTCCCCCAAACGCCCCTCCTCCCCAGGCTACCACATAACACTGAGCAGAGTTCTCTGTGCTATACAGTAGGTCCTTGTTGGTTGTCCATTTTAAATACAGCAGTGTGTTCATGCTTTATCTGCTCTCTCAGTACCCTCTTGCGGTGACAAAGCACAGTAGCAGATTTGACCAAGGCTGCAGCCAGCAGGAGGCAGGCCTCTGGTGGCTCAGCTGGTAAAATATCTGCCTGCAATGCCAGAGATCCAGGTTCAATTCCTGGGTCAGGAAGATCCCCTGGAGAAGGGAATGACTACCCACTCCAGTACTCTTGCCTGGAAAATCTCATGGACAGAGGAGCCTGGTGGGGTTGCAAAGAGTGAGACATGACTGAGCAACTTTCACCTCACTTAGTTTTTTTTTTTGAAAACCTCAAAAGATTTGGGGACTTCCTAATCCTAGCAATGTACCCCTCACTATAATCAGCATTGGCTTGAACTGACCTTCTCACAGCCTACATTTCTCATTAGCTAACTGCTTCTGGGCTACATTCTGAGAATCATTTTCTGATGAAAATGGGAGAGGAAGCACACACTGCGCACAGGTGCTTGCTGGATTTGGTGTATATCATCTCCACTGTAGTCCTGGAAATTCCGTGTGTTTATTTCTCCAGCCTATTGCATGGCCCTTCTTGATTTTGGACTATCTTTGGAAATGGGAAAGTAAGCCTATGCAGAGGGCTAGTATATTTTAATAATCCATGATGATCTGAGACCTTTACCTGCCTTATCCAGTTTAATGCCCAGAATAACCCTGAGAAGCAGGTGCTCTAATTATCCCCATTTGCACAGATGAGAAAATTAAAGTTCAAGATTTAAATAACTTTCCAATGGTCATATGACCAGTAAGTGGTAGAGCTCAAATGGAACCCAAGTGAACTGGTTCTTAATCCATCAGACCACAACACACCTTTTCTCATAATACAAAAGGAAAGACAAATGCCTTTTGGAGGAAGACACTTAGAAACTGGAACCCAGGCCAGCGTGTTTTGGTTAAATGATGCTAAAATGGAGAATTCACTCCCTTGCTATCAAGATAACCACATGCTTTTATTTCTGGGTTAAAGAAGTAGCCAGTTAGTCTCCTCGCTATCTGTCATTCCCATTGGCTCTGTAGTAAGCCACATCCAGCTACCAGGGTAGGATATGCTATATCTTTAAAAAAAAAGTGTTTACACATAAATTTGTACATAGATATATAAATATAGACATGACTATGTTATAGCATATATTTTAAATTATTCTAAGTATACATATGAATATAATTAGGATTTTTTTAAACAGGATATTGTGTCAAACAGACTCAAAGACATTGATTAAATAGTCCATTTGGCTCTCATTTTAAGATGCCCCTTAGTCTGATTATTCTAAGGAAAAGAAACTATGCGGACAGTATTGTGCCTGAGTGCAAAGGATTTGTTGAAAAAGGGACATTTTGTAAATTCTTGGGATTTCTCATTCTTACAAACATTTCATAGAATTAAATGATCATAAAATAATGCACCAGACAGACCTGTGGTCCAGTCTGGTTTCAGCTGTTTGTTAGCCTCAGGATTCAGGACCTCTTCTTTGTAAAATTATAATATCTGCCCCTCATAGAGTTGTCATGTGGATTAAATGAGAAAGTTTCTACAAGACCTCATAAAGTATCTAGCCCATTTGGTTATTTAAGTATATTTTGATTGTTGTTTTCAGTTTGAACCTGAAAATGTTTATAATATTTCTAAAAAGATACCTGAGTATGGCTATATATATTATTGAGCATTTCCATGTGCCAGACATTTTGCAGACTGCTAGCTTGTCACCAGAATGAAGATAGATGGGGCCCTGTGTCCATAGCGTAGAAAAGGCAAATATAATAACAAAGATCAATCCTAAATTGTAGATGACTTTTTCGACTCAGGAATAGGATGTAATCAGCTAAGTCTTCTCTGGAGAAAAGTGAAACAGGAAAGAAAAATGAGAATGCCAGAACATAGGGCCTTCTAGGCAATGCTAAACTCTTGCCTGGAAAAATCCCATGGACGGAGGAGCCTGGTAGGCTGCAGTCCATGGGGTCACTAAGAGTCGGACACGACTGAGCAACTTCACTTTCACTTTTCACTTTTATGAATTGGAGAAGGAAATGGCAACCCACTCCAGTGTTCTTGCCTGGAGAATCCCAGGGACGGGGGAGCCTGGTGGGCTGCCATCTATGGGGTCACACAGAGTCAGATATGACTGAAGTGACTTAGCAGCAGCAGCAGCAGCAGACAATGCTAAAACCTGCATGCATATGCTTTATCAACACATGGTGGAATGTTTCAGATCCTCAGTAATCCAACTTAAAGAGTTTGAGATAAATTTGCACCCCTTATTCCTGGCTGTACTCTCATCTCTTATTATCTTCCCTCTTTCTAAACCATGTGAATATATGATGGAAAGCCTCAAATTTCAAGTGGCTAAATATAGTAGACATTTTTTTTTTCTCTCTTATTCACAAAGCTGTCTTGACATAGGTTGTTCAAAATAGCAATAACCTTCTATTTTGTCTTCTATAACACATAGTCTTTTATCCCATGGTATCCCACTATGCAATATGGTATCTATGGCCCCAGCCATCACTTCCCCATTCCAGCCTGAAGAAAGGAAAAATGGGTAGTGAAGGACATCTCACCCTCATTTCAAAAGACATTTTTCAGAAATAACACATCTATGTACAAGGAGGATGATAAATGCAGTATATATTCCAAATGTCCCCATATTTTTTAGATGGGGAACCTGAGGAGCAAAGAAGTTAAATAATATAAACAAAGTCAAATAAACAACAAATGGCAGGGCTCACATCAAATCCAAACGATCTAGCTACAAATCACACTTTCTTAGGCACTGGTTCTACATGCTTTTTCTCTGTATCTCTAAAAATGGTTAAATTTGTGTTAAATTTTGAAGTTTATAATGAATAAGGAACTGATCAGCACAAAAAAACTGGAGAAAAGAGCACCTCTGAGCAGGAAGGATAGTAAGTATGAAAGAAAGAGTGCAAGACTCAACGTGCTCATCTATAAATGGGAACAGTTCACAGAACTGTTCTAAAGAATCAGGGAGACCAACAGTGTAAGTAAGAGCACTCGTCCCAGAGCCGAGCATGCTGAGACCACTCAATAAAATTGTGTTTAGACTTCAATCATGTCTACAAAAGATTGCACAAGCGCCTTGTAGGATCAGCTAACCTTCTGTTAGGGGACAGCATAATTAAGGTTGTGCTAATGATGTAAGTGTTGATTTTACCAAAGCATCAGATGTGGTCTTTTGTAAAAGTTCAATTGCAGACTAAATTCCAATTGTCTTGGAATTGGATTGAAAGGTGGCCGGAGGAGAGCAATACAGGGAAACTCACACCGGCAATGTGTTTTGTAGAAACGTGTTTAAATGGAGGGCAATGATTCTGAACTGGTCATTACATTAAAAAATCTGTATGGATGCCTTAATATGGATCACTTACAACCACTAAGCCTATATGAAGCATGCTAACAAGAAGACTTCCCTTTTCACTACCTCTATCTAACATTAACACACGAGCAAATTTATCGTATTTAACCTCGGCTTTAGATCCTTTCCTTATCCTGCAGCTGTCCAAGCCATACATTGGACCATAGAATCCTAGAAGCTTAATCTCTCTTGGAACTCAATGTGATCAGCTCAATTACTAAAGGTGACCTTACATGAGTTCCAGAAAGAGTAACCAACTTCCTAAACATCACTCAAAATCATTGAGGTTGAGACAACAGATCAGTCTTTGGATCTTTGAACTATAGGTGACTCAAAAAGTCAGCATTTTCAATTGTTATTTTTGCCATAGTTCAGGGCTCTTGCAATGTTTAAACATTAAAGAACCCAAAGAACTTCAAAGACATGAAACCATGAACACCAAGCAAAAAATAATTTTGAGGAACGTATAGTTAAGTTGTCTTCATCTGTATCCCTATAACATTTTAACTATCCCCTTCCTTTCCACTTATCCCAATGCAGCAATGTTACCTCCGTATTCATGCTGATGACCCTTCCCCTCTGTCCTGGTTATCTTTCATTTGCCTCTGTAGATCTGCTTTCACTGTCTGCCTTTTTCTTTCATTTGCCTCTGTAGATCTGCTTTCACTGTCTGCCTTTTTCTGTCCTGCTCTGGCAAACTTTTCCTTTGACCTCTGACTTTAACTTGGGTTCAGCCAATGGAAGGTGCTGGGAGTAGGTGAAAGGGCACATAGAAGGTGAATTCACATCACCATGGTTACCCGCATCCCTCTACTGAAGGCAACATGTCTGTCAGGCTCTTCCCTCCTTACAGCCACGCTCTTCAGGTTTCAGTTGTGCTTCTTCCATTTATCTGTTCATGAGCAGTAAAAACTCCTCTGGGTTACTAGCCTTGGTACATTGCACTGTGCCTATTTGGCTTCCTTAAATTCAGTCAATTGTCCTTTCCTTAAACTCTCCTAAATTTATACCATGTTATTCCTCCAGGACCCTGGCTGACACAGGTTGTAACCTATATTCTTTCTTTAAACAATATGATCTGCCTTTTTTAATATAAATTTATTTATTTTAATTGGAAGCTAATTACAATATTGAGCAGATGAATGGATAAGAAAGTTGTGGTACACATACACAATGGAGTATTACTCAGCCATTAAAAAGAATACATTTGAATCAGTTCTAATGAGGTGGATGAAACTGGAACCTATTATACAGAGTGAAGTAAGCCAGAAAGAAAAACACGAATATGATGTGCCTTTTAATGTAAGGCATAAATAAAATCTTCAAGTATATTTAAGATTATTTCTCTATATGCAGATTATTTTTTAACAAGTGAAATCTCAGTGTATTTATTTGCAGTTTCTGGTACATATTGGTACCCCATACTATTCCCTAAGTTAAAATTTTTTATTCTATTAAATTAACCTACATTTTGTCCAAATCTCTTGAACTTGAAACTATGTGGAGATTTTTCCTTAAATTATTTTATACAGTCTTTAAAACATTCCTGAAATAGATATTTTTGGGAAACTAGGACTTTCATGGCGAGGATAAGTGACTCTTCGAAGTGCGTGGAACTAAGAAAAGTATCAACACCATGCCATTTAGCAAATATACAACCCACTGCAATGAGTCACAAAGAGTGACTAGCATTGTAGAACTTCATCAGCATTCTTGGAAAGGGTCCTTATTCTCTTCTCTGTAGCAAGAACTCTAAGGGGAATAGAAGGAGCAAAATGCATTCCCTCAATATGCATACACAAAATTCAGAGGAGCAAGCTTTCTTTAACTGCTTTGAATGGTATATATCATTATCATTAGGAGAGGAGGAAAAGTTTCAACCCAATCCATGCAGATTTTAGAGAGGTTGATGACTTAGAAAGAGTCTAGATTTGAGCTCAGGACACTTGCTAGATGGATGCATTGGGGATTCATTTACATACTTTTGGTTCCCAGTGTACCACCTCTGTATGAGATGTCTATGTTGCATTCCAAACTGTTAACTCAAAGACAAGGTTTATATTGTATTACTCAGTTTGGGTACCTAGCACACTATACATATAGAGCATCAATAAGTGCCATACGTTTGGGGAGAGAGACAGCTAGCATTCAGGTGTATCTCACAGACTATCTCAGGTTAATTGCTCCAACTTAAAGATAAACTACGATATGGAAGAATAAACTTCAGGCCTGCTACTCAACCTTGTGATGGAATTTCCCTTTTTAAATAGTGTGCTTAGTCACTCAGTGGCATCTGACTCTTTGCAATCCCATGGACTGTAGCTCACCAGGCTCCTCTGTCCATGGGGATTGTCCAAGCAAGAATACTGGAGTGGGTTTCCCTGCCCTCTTCCAGGGGATCTTCCAACCCAAGGATTGAACCAAGGTTTCCTACATGGCAGGCAAATTCGTTACCATCTGAGCCACCAGGGAAGCCCCTTTTAAAGTACAGACTGGGATAAAACTCATTCAGTTCAGTTCAGTCGCTCAGTCGTGTCCGACTCTTTGCGACCCCATGAATCGCAGCACGCCTTAGCTGTGGTACAAAAATAAAGAACAACATGACTAATAATTTTAAGTGGCATGCAGGTGTTTTAAGTACTCAGACACTTCAAACTAAGGTATTAGAAAAAAATGAAAATTAGAATCACTCTTTAAAAGGCAAGGAATAGTTTCAAATACTTTATGGGCAAGACTGTTGCTCAGTTCAGTTCAGTCACTCAGTCGCATCCGACTCTTTGTGACCCCATGAATTGCAGCATGCCAGGCCTCCCTGTCCATCACCAACTCCCAGAGTTCACTCAGACTCACGTCCATTAAGTCGGTGATGCCATCCAGCCATCTCATCCTGGGTCATCCCCTTCTCCTCCTGCCCCCAATCCCTCCCAGCATCAGAGTCTTTTCCAAAGAGTCAACTTTTCGCATGAGGTGGCCAAAGTACTGGAGTTTCAGCTTTAGCATCATTCCTTCCAAAGAACACCCAGGGCTGATCTCCTTTAGAATGGACTGGTTGGATCTTCTTGTAGTCCAAGGGACTCTCAAGAGTCTTGTTGCTAGATATGAATAAATCATATAGTCCTGAATTTAAATCTGATTGATTTTCAAAAAATTCTAACCCTTCTTTACCCCCACCCCATTCTTCTCTCTCTCCCTCTCTTTCTCTCACTTTTCCTTTCTTTAATTTTTAAAATGGGGATGATAATAACAATGTTCCTATTCCTATACTATTGATTAAATAAGCTAATAAATGCAAAGTATATAAAGTATAATGCTAAATAGGTGGTAAATAATATTTGTTTCTATTATCATTAAAGGCATCACCATTATCATCATTCAACAAGGCATTCAAGTATTAAAGTAGCTATTATTTATTGTTACTTTAGTATTAAAGTAACTATTGCTGCTGCTAAGTCGCTTCAGTCGTGCCCAACTCTGTGTGGCCCCAGAGACGGCAGCCCACCAGGCTTCCCTGTCCCTGGGATTCTCCAGGCAAGAATACTGGAGTGGGTTGCCATTTCCTTCTCCAATGCATGAAAGTGAAAATGAAGTCGCTCAGTCGTGTCCAACTCTTTGCGACCCATGGACTGCAGCCTACCAGGCTCCTCTGACCATGGGATTTTCCAGGCAAAAGTACTGGAGTGGAGTGTATTAAAGTAGTATTTATGAAGAATCTATCATACGCTGGATATTTTCTAGATCACTGCATTAATGCTCAGATCAGCTGTGTAACAAAAGATGGGGTAATAAAGCCAGAGATCATGGCTTTACAGCCAGAATCATTTAGGTTCAGATATTAGATCTGCCACTTATTCTCTATGTGACTTTGGTAAATTGCTCATCACGTTTTTCTGTTTCTGAATGCATTTGTAAAACTGAAATAACCATTATTAACCTGGGGTGATGAAATGTAGGGTAATACGAGTGTCTGTTAACACATGCATGTGTGACTACATGCATACAGTGTATGTATATGTGTGTGTTTAGTTTAAGAGCTTAAATCATTCCTTAAATTTTAATTAACCATACTATTATGACCTTCTTATAATCATAAATGAGAAAAATAGACTTGGAGAAATTTCATGATATGCCCATGTTCACATCAAGTTGTAGAGCCAGCATTCAAGGTCAAGTGAACTTAAATATCAAGGCTTTTGTTTTCTGCACTTCACAATGTCTTTGCAGAGAATTCAATGTGGAATGAAGTTGAAGAAAATAAAATGAATACTCTCTACTTTTTACAAACTTAAATTTCACAAGTCCCAGTCTGTCTTAAAATAAAATTGCCTTATATTGGTTATCTTTTTGGATCACCTACTGTCCTTGGTCCATCATTATTTTGTGAGATTTCCCTAGGCATAACCTACTTACTTCACCAAAGGGACTGCTGTTTTCTGGTAAAGGCTAGCAGGCAACAAGATAGATCTACAAAGGGAAATTTATAAACAAATTAATACATAAATAAAATTCCATTTTCCCATTTTTAACCTAATTTCCAGTGGGAAAAATCAGACCAGAGGGTTTCATAAAAGTACAAAGGCCTAGGATTTGCATTGATCTTAATATGTATTGATTCTGTATCAAGAACTTTACATATATTAATGCATGTAATCCTCACAAGAACCTACGTTCAGTTCAGTTCAGTCACTCAGTCGTGGCCGACTCTTTGCGACCCCGTGAATCGCAGCACGCCAGGCCTCCCTGTCCATAACCAACTCCTGGAGTTCACTCAGACTCACGTCCATCGTGTCCGTGATGCCATCCAGCCATCTCATCCTCGGTTATCCACTTCTCCTCCTGCCCCCAATCCCTCCCAGCATCAGAGTCTTTTCCAATGGGTCAACTCTTTGCATGAGGTGGCCAAAGTACTGGAGTTTCAGCTTTAGCATCATTCCTTCCAAAGAAATCCCAGGGCTGATCTCCTTCAGAATGGACTGGTTGGATCTCCTTGCAGTCCAAGGGACTCTCAAGAGTCTTCTCCAACACCACAGTTCAAAAGCATCAATTCTTTGGCACTCAGCCTTCTTCACAGTCCAACTCTCACATCCATACATGACCACAGGAAAACCATAGCCTTGACTAGATGGACCTTAGTCGGCAAAGTAATGTTTCTACTTTTGAATATGCTATCTAGGATAAGTGTAATTCTCATTCTCATCTTCAGTTCAGTTCAGTCCCTCAGTTGTGTCCAACTCTTTGCAACCCCATGGACTGCAGCATACCAGGCCTCCCTGTCCATCACCAACTCCTGGAGTCTACCCAAACCCATGTCCATTGAGTCAGTGATGCCATCCAATATCTCATCCTCTGTTGTCCCTTTCTCCTCCTGCCTTCAGTCTTTCCCAGCATCAGGGTCTTTTCAAATGAGTCAGCTCTTCGCATCAGGTGGCCAAAGTATAGGAGTTTCAGCTCCAACATCAGTCCTTCCAATGAACACCCAGGACTGAAATCCTTTAGGATGGACTGGTTGGATCTCCTTCCCGTCCAAGGGATTCTCAATAGTCTTCTCCATAGTTCAAAAGCATCAATTCTTCAGCACTCAGGTTTCTTCACTGTCCAACTCTCACATCCATACATGACCACTGGAAAAATCATAGCCTTTACTAGATGGACCTTTGTTGACAGAGTAATGTCTCTGCTTTTTAATACGCTGTCTAGGTTGGTCATAACTTTCCTTCCAAGGAGTAAGCGTCTTTCAGTTTCATGACTGCAGTCACCATCTGCAGTGATTTTGGAGCCCTCAAAAATAAAGTCAGCTACTGTTTCCACTGTTTCCCCATCTATTTGCCATGAAGTGATGGGACCACATGCCATGATCTTCGTTTTCTGAATGCTGAGCTTTAAACCAACCTTTTCACCCTCCTCTTTCACTTTCATCAAGAGGCTCTTTAGTTCTTCTTCACTTTCTGCCATAAGGGTGGTGTCGTCTGCATATATGAGGTTATTGAAATTTCTCCTGGCACTCTTGATTCCAGCTTGTGTTTCCTCCAGCCCAGCGTTTATCATGATGTACTCTGCATAGAAATTAAATAAGCAGGGTGACAATATACAGGCTTCACATACTCCTTTTCCTATTTGGAACCAGTCTGTTGTTCCATGTCCAGTTCTAACTGTTGCTTCCTGACCTGCATACAGGTTTCTCAAGAGGCAGGTTAGGTGGTCTGGTATTCCCATCTCCTTCAGAATTTTCCACAGTTTATTGTGATCCACACAAAGGCTTTGGCATAGTCAATAAAGCAGAAATAGATGTTTTTCTGAAACTTTCTTGGTTTTTCGATGATCCAGCAGATGTTGACATTTCCATCTTAGAGACAAGCCTGTTGACACATAGAGAGGTATCTTATTCAAGATTATAGATCATATAATATTACCAAACCAAACTCTGATTCATTTGCCCAAAGTGCAACAAAGCCAATCTACTGACAGTGGGTTGTAATGAAGGAAAGTACTGCATTCATTTGCAGGGCACTAAGAAAGGAGATGCTGGGAGGGCAGGAGGAGAAGGGGACGACAGAGGATGAGATGGCTGGAATGCATCACCGACTTGATGGACACGAGTTTAAGTGAACTCTGGGAGCTGGTGATGGACAGGGAGTCCTGGCATGCTGCGATTCATGGGGTTGCAAAGAGTTGGACACGACTGAGCAACTGAACTGAACTGAACTGAAGAAAGGAGAATGGGCAGCTAGCGCTCAAATGATCTAAGACTTCTCAGTAAGTTTTGGGCAATCATTTTTAAGTGATAACACTGGTATTAAGGGGTCCAGGATGCGTGATCGGCTCATGGATTTTTGTTGTTGTTGTTTTGATTGCTTGGTAGTAAGGTAACAAGCTAATGTTTTAGTCATCAGTCTTCTGCTTCCAACCAGTCTGAGGTCTCCGTGCTTGTGATCAGCATGTAGTCACCATCTTCCACTGGCTGGGTCGGAGGAGGGAGGTCTTGGTTTCTGCAAAGCAACTCAGAGCTATGCATCAGATTGTTACCTACATTCCTTGAAGAGGGACTAGGAATCCTCTGACTCTATCGTTCAAGCTATTATTGCTTTTCTTGCTTGAAACTGCTTTTCCTTTGTTTATTCATTTTCTCACTTGTCTAATTGTTAGCTGTTTGAGTCTCCACTTTGAAACTTAGGGAAGACCTGGGAGACTAAATTGTGTCTTCTTACAAACAAGAATCTGGGGACACCAAGGTGTCTGTCACCAGGAAGGCCCTGCAGTATAACGATCTGTTTGAATAGCTGGCAAATGGCAACGCTAGAACCTAAACCTAGGCAGTTATGATCTGTATATACTAGCCGTTGGGGTAAATTAAGAAAAATATGTTTATGCACTTTTTATTTCTAACATACTCATTGCATAATTATAGCTGTCATTATTTCAACTCTGTTTGACTACTATTTGGTAGGTACTTGCTAGAAGCAAAGCACAACTTCACACACCAGAATAGGGAAAATAAAACAGTACTGCTTAAGAATTGGGTAGAGATGGACATATAAAGAAAGCAATGAAATTCAGAAGGATCAAAATTCTCAATCCCAGGCTTTTCTCATCTTATACACTTTGTACCATTGGAAAAAAAAATTCTAGTTTGAAAAGCTATATTACTTTCAACTAAAGCAAAAATTGATTGGGAGATTTCTTTCTTTTTTATTTTGGTAAGACAAGTTTGAGTCAAAATCAATATCCAAAAGAGCTCCAAAGAGAAAGAGATGTTCTCTGAGTACAAAATCTGTGAAAGGAGAATTCATTTCAGTGAGAATGGAGTCATTTCTGAGTGCAGCTTTAAGCAATTCAAATTGTAGTTAAGCCTATTCAAAAAGAGTATAGGGTTTCAGGAGAACCCAGGAGAGGAGAAAAAAGTCAGCATGAGTCACAGTCTTCTCATGGCCAGATTCTCAATCCCTTTTCCCCACCAGAGGTGAAATCAGTTGATTTCCAAACTGCAAGATACAAATAATGTCTCCACTCACCCTCTCATAGCCTCACTCTTGGCAGCTGGGACTTAATTAGGTTGTCTTCTAACACAGGGACTAAAAAAAAAAAATCAAAAACACCCTAGCCTTTCTTCTTCTTCTTTTTTTAAAATTTATTTGGCTGTACTGGTTCCCAGTTGCAGCACTAGGGGTCCTCAATCCTCGGGGCGACATGCAGCATCCCTAGCTAAGGCACCTGGACTCTTCAGTTTCTCTCTGCGGGCTCCTTTAGGTGCAGCGCAGGGAATCTTTAATTGTGGCGTGCAGGATCTTCAGTTGTGGCATGCAGATTCTTAGTTACAACATGTGGGATTTAGTTCCCCAACCAGAGATGAAACCTGGGCCTCTTGCTTTGAGAGCATGGCGTCTAGATTTCACCTGGACCACCGGGAAAGGCCCTAAAGACCTTGGCTTTTGCTTCTCATGAGCTTTACCCCTCTTTTTGCATCCTCTAGTTCTAATACCTGATTAATGTCTGATACATTTTTGTCAATTATTTAATATCTTTTTCATTCTGGAGTAGTGCTAGATACTACTCCTAATGGTATATCCTCACAGGTACCACAGTCTTGGTTATTCATTTTGGGATTAATTTGTCTATTCATCATCCATTTGATTAAACCACAGGAAT
The DNA here is from genome assembly GCA_006410935.1 of Redunca redunca. Lineage (NCBI taxonomy): Eukaryota > Metazoa > Chordata > Mammalia > Artiodactyla > Bovidae > Redunca > Redunca redunca. Next base: position 347,485 of record SJYQ01001506.1, read on the forward strand.
GAAATAAAATATAGACCCATTCTCCTAAGAGCTCAAAGTCATGTTGGCAAGATAGACCAGTACTAGGAGCAATTTGAGGATTTCATAGTTACATGATAGAGGGGTGTGTAGAGAGCCAGAGGATCATAGAGCAGGGATGCCTGATTTTGTCCTTGGGTTTAGAGAACACATTTGTAGAGGGGGGTCTTGGGCTAGATTTTGGAAAACTGTTGGAAATCTTACAAGCAAGAACAGGAACAAAGCAAATTTCATGTGGAGCAACAGTGTATGGAAAGTGTGTTAGCTGCTCAGTCATGTCCAAATCTTTGCAGCCCCATGGACTATGCAGCCTACCAGGCTCCTTGGCCCATGGGACTCTCCAAGCAAGAATACTGGAGTGAGTTGTCATGCCACTCTCCAGGGGATCTTCCTAAACCAGGGATTGAACCTGCATCTCCTTTATTGCAGGCAAATTCCTTACCATCTGAACCACTGGGCAAGGTAGATGTAGTGTATGGAAAAGCATGGAAATGGTAAGAAATTTGACATGCTCAAGGCAAATAGACTTCTGTTGTGGGCTAAAAGAAACTTTAAGAGGAGAGGCTAATATAAATCTTTAGAAAGGAGACTAGATTTAGTCAGGGACCAAATTCTGGAGGACTCCATCTTGAGATATGAATTTTGGAAACTTATTTCAAAGTCACAGGACAAACTTAGCTGAGGAACACATGGTCAAAGCTTTATATCAGGATTCTGCTTCTCCATATCCCTCTGTCATGACAAGAGACCTCTGAGTACACAATAAGAATTTGGCAGAAGTGACCTTTAGTATTGACTGTCTCTTTCATTAACTATGCACGCTAACCCACTATCTTAGCCTTTTAAGACCCAGTTTCATCAGCTGTCAAATTTGAACATCTTCAGCCTCCCAGGCTTGCTGTTGTAAAGTTACTTCGCGTTAGTGCAAGTTGCTCAGTTGTGATCGACTCTTCATGAAATAGTTGAATAGAGTCTACTACTTCATGTAGCCCACCAGGCTCCTCTGTGCATGGAATTCTTCAGGCAAGAATACTGGAGTGGGTTGCCAGTCCCTTCTCCAAAGGATCTTTCTGGCTCAGGGATCCTGACCTCCTGCACTGCAGGCAAATTCTTTACTGTCCGAGCCACCAAAGTAGTAAACTTACTTATTTTAGAATTTGAATTCTCAATGCCTTATATTGATCTGTTTATTCAGTTAAACAAGTAAGGACCTGATGGTTACTTGTGTATGTTAGCTGGTAAGGGATGTCTAGATAGCTGATGATACATTATTTCTGAGTGTGTCTGAGGGTGTTTCTGGGAGGGATTAGCATGTGAATCAGTAGACTGAGTAAGGAAGATTGCCTTCACCAATGTGGGTGGGCATCAACCAGTCCGCTGAAGAAGTGGATATTATTAGAACAAATTAATAGAACAAAAAGGTGGAAGAAGGGCACATTTTCTCTCTGAGCTGAGACATCAATTTTTTACTACCCTGAATATCTGTGCTCCTGGTTCTCAGGCTTTAGAGCTTGGACTTGATTATACTAGCCTTTCCTGATTCTTCAGCTTGCACATGGCAGATTGTGGGGCTTCTTAGCCTTTATGACTACCAGGCAAGTCCTATCATATGTGTGTGTGTGTGTGTGTCTGTGTGTGGCTTCCCAGGTGACACAGTGGTAAAGAATCTACGTGTCAGTGCGGGAGATGCAGGAGACGTGGTTTTAATGCCCAGGTCGGGAAGATCCCCTGGAGTAGGAAATAGCAACCCACTCCAGTATACTTGCCTGGAAAGCTTCACACACAGAGGAGCCTGGTGGGCTACAAGTCCATGGGGTCACAAAGAGTCAGACATGACTGAGTGAATGTGCATGCACATATTAATATATGATATTATTAATGTTTAATATATGATATCATAGATATGATATTAATGTTTTAATAGATAATATTTTAATATATCATTATTAATATATGCTATTATTATATTGGTTCTATTTCTCTGGAGAACCCTGACTAATCTAGCATCTACCCTGTGCCAGCTACTATTCTAGAGGGTACAGCAGGGAATGACAAAATGTCTCTGTTCTCGTGGGCTATTCTCCCTGAAGTTACTAGCACATAGCAGGTACCCAAGGAATATGTGACAAATTAGTGAATATGCTTATCAAGTTCCTTCATCATCCAGATTCATAAGTATCCCTTTGTCCATATAAAATAAGAACAGAGTAGCTCCCTTAAGCAGTTTTCTCTGATCTGAGCATTATGTTTAGCTTTGACAACGAGGAAGGGACCCACACACATGCTCTGATATCATGAGCTATCTTTGCACTCTTGCTTTGGCATAGGCAGGGTAGTCTGAAGGTTTGCAAACATTTTCAGAGAGCTAGTTTTAACTGTTATTCAACCTTCTTTAATGTTTTCTAGTGTTGTAATTCTTTAAAATCCTTGCAGTTTTGGGGTTTTTTTGGCTTACCTTTTAACCACTGTCTTTTCCACTGAAAGTTTTCATGAAAGCAGGTGTGAGGTCTGCCTTATTATCCATTGTTTTCCAAGTGCAGTATCTGCCTCATGGTGTTTCTCAATACATACTTTCTGAATGTAAGTACTTGTTGCCCCTGCTCCCAGGTACAAGTCAGCTGAAAGCTGCTGTTATAGAAGACATTTCAGCAGCAGATACGTGTTAGGATTAGATGGCTTTAAAACTCCCTTCCCACCATGAATGCTCTGATTTTAAATTGTCAGCCTCTAAAAAGACTTCTTTACCTTTGAGAGCAATGCCATTGTTCTAGATAGCTAGGAGATGGGATGCAATTCCCTATAGTCATTTGCCTACATAAAGTGGATTTTGGACAAGGGAAAAAGCAATGGTTAGGTGGTAAATAGCAATATTAGTAATGCTAAGCCACCTTCTAGGTTCCTGCATTAAATCAGATTGGTATAGTTTACATGGAAAGTCTATCTACTATGCTTAACTACTTGTAAGCTGTTAATATTTGCATATCACCATTGAATATAGACTCTAGCAAGGTCATTTAACAGTTACAGGGCAGAAAAAGTTTCCATTTTGCTCATCACTTACAACTCTAATTTCACACTACATAAGTCCTTTTACTCTGGTCCACAGCCCTTCAAATTTTCATTCTAAAAATCCACAGGAAAACATCTGTTCACCATGGGCTACAAAGAACAGCCACTGACTCTCTGCTAAAGTCAGAAAGTTAAGGGCCAAAGTAAAACTTTGTTTGCACCATTTTTCTAATTCTCACCTCTGTCTACCAGGACCTGACTGTTCTTTCCCTCCTCAGCTATCTACATGCTCAATCTCTCAGTCCTGTCTGATGATTTGCAACCCCGAGGACTGTAGCTCACCAGGCTCCTCTGTCCATCAGGTTCTCCGGACAAGAACACCAAAGTGGATTACCTTGCCCTTCTCCAGGGGATCTTCATGACCCCGGGATCAAACCCTGGTATCCTACGTCTTCTGCATCGGCAGTCGGGTTCTTTACTACTAGTGCCACCTATCAGCTATCTGCTACTTGCCAGTTCCAAGTTTTCTTTCATTCTGTCTTCTGATGACTTCTTCCCTGCTAATATGCCTCAGTCTTTTTCTTTTTGTTCTCGATTGTGCCCATCAACTCCAGCTCCAGGGCTCCCCGCAGCCCCTGGTGCAAATAGTCAGTTGGAAACAAATCTCTAGTTATGACACTCACCACCACCACCACCACTTAAATTCCTCCCGTTCAAACCATGAATAAGAATCTTCACAGACTTCCAACCAATTTAATGCCTGATGGTCTTCCCCATAGGGAGAAAAACTTCACAGAGAAGGAGAGATCCAGAGGGCATGGGCTTCTTCATGATACTGTGTCCATTTAACAGATAAAAGCAAGTTGAGTCTCCTTTCCAAACACTTAAAGGTCTCATAAATTATGCAAACTCTCCCTTCCGCCTTAGCCAAAGAATTTGAATGCTGCCTTTTTCCTAGGTGGGAAGCTTTGATACCATTTCTTTTTATAGAAGATGTGATGACATGGCAAAGAAAAAGCTAAGTCAAGGAAATCAGACCAGTAAATCTGACCGTAAAGTCAATAAGCATCCCATTTTCATAGCATTAAAACAAAATAAAACAGCCTTGCACCCTGGTCTCACTCTGACATTCTGCCTTACTGATTTCATTTCCTTGGTTTTATTCACTGTCCTAAGGCAGGGTCAGGGAAAGCTGGTTCATCTGTTTCCTATTAAAGTCCATTTGTTTGTAGCTGCATCATGCTTCTGATTCCACAGTGATATTCTAATGTAATCTAATTTCTCAAATATATATGAATATTTTCAGTTACCAATGAAACATGGATTATGAGCAGGCCATCACACTAAGGCAAAGAGTCTCACCCTTTCTTTCCTTTTCCCCTCTGAATTTTTGAAGTTTTTATACATTTTTGGCATGTGGGCTAATTTCCTCCAGATCACAACACTGGTTGTTGGTATCAGAGCATTAGGTGAATTCTGAGCTCATGCTGGTACTGAAGAGGGTCCCTTTAATGAGGAATGGAAGCCAGATATAGAAGGGGTTTCACGACCAAGATCACGACACTGACAATTAGATGGAAATACAAAAAGCAATACGAAAAGCAGTTTTCCAGTAGTTTTCAAAACATGGTTGTGATAGTCGTTCTGCTTCCTAGACACCGGTTCATGGCCAACTGTGACAAATATTTACTACTCCCTTCTCAGTCTAACTTCAGAAATCTTCTTCCCCAAGAGCAGATATCCTATCTATAACTCCATATCAAATCTCTCCTTTTCTTCATTCATTTGATTAAACCCTTGTTTTTAAACACATTCATCACCTAGGAGACTCGCATTCACAAGACTCAACTTCTCAGAAAGTGCCTTCATCTCTCTAAATTCACTGCCCACCTATTTCCACAGTCTTTGGCTTGAGACTGGATTTCATCCACAGGGTACAGCAACCAGGCACTGAAGGAAGGAGAGGGAGTTTGCTGCTGCCTGTGGGGCTGCTGACAGCTGTCTGATTACTTCAGCTCAGCTTCTGTTGGCATCTCTCTCCCTACAGCCCTTTCCTCACCTGGTTCTGTAAGAGATGACACTGTTCATCCTTCAGTGCAGAGTGGTAATGGGTCCTACTGTTTTCAGCCCTGGGTACTTCCTTATCCCTTGTAATTTTCTTATACTGGTTAGGTAGTTAGAATAGGAAAAAGGAGTCCAGAGTGGCGGTAGTTAAAAGACACAGAAGGGAAAAGCCCGCGAAAATAGAACAAAGGTAGGTCCGAGGACAAGAGTGAGGACCTTAGGTAAAACAAATAGCACTCCTGGCTACCCCAATTTACATAGGGCAGGCCCAGGGGGAGGAGAAAAAACATATAAAAAGAGCCAAACTGGGCTGGGGCCTCTTTTCTTTTTACGTTTTGTGGGTTGGCATGCCCTCACGCCTCGAGAATGCATTTTCCTTTACTTTCTAAATAAAAATGAGCTGCAAAACGGAGCTGTAACACTGGTCCATTCGAGAGCTGTAACACTGGTCCATCTGAGGGGTGTGACACTGGTTCTTCCGAGGGCTATAACACTGGTCTGTCGCTTCAAATTTTTGTTGCAACAAGACCGAACCGAGGAAATTACAAACTTGCCCAACATAACCCTTCCTCTACCTTTATACCCATATTTCTTTGCTAAACCCTTTTCATGTAACCCTCATGCATGTCATATATTTCCTAGTTGATCATGGTTGATATAGTTCTTTGAATTCAGGATCCTATGACCTTACTGATAGTCCTTCTGCCTCAACTTCCATATTCTTGCACCCCTTTCATTCCAATCACCTTACTTGACATTCCCTCCTAGTGTGCCAATTAGGACTCAGCACTCCCAAATACCCCAGTTCATCAAAGATCATAGATACTTTAAGTATTTCCAACACCTACCCATTACTCAACCACTCCAAATCCCTAACTTGCTCTACATTATTTTTCTTTTTAATCTGTAGCACATGCTATGTTCTGACATACAATATAATTTAATTATTTGTAACTATGATTTCTTTCCTGTATCCCAATACTAAACACTCACCTCTACAGGGTATGGCTCTTTGTCTTCTGATCACAGATCTATCTCAAATTGTACCTGGCATATTGTAGGTGTTCACTGTATTGAATAAATAAGGTTTCAGCTTAGAAATATTTACTTCAAGTCTTCCTAAATCCTTCTCCTTTAGTTATTCTCTGCTCTCCTCCATCCAGGCTAAATGACCTCCCCATGAACTTGCTTAAGTATCATGTACTTCTGCCATCGTAAAATTTACCAGACTCTATTGCACTTGCCTATTTATTTCTCACATGAGATTGTAAGATCTGTGAAGGCAGAAATCATGTGTCTTTTTCACAAAGCCTAACTTAAGTCCTCAATATATTTTTGATGAATAATAGGTGTATGAATAAATAAGTGAAAGCCTGAATAATGCTCACACTCCACTCTTATAGCAAATAATGTCAATAATCCAATTAACTAACTGTTCTGGTTAGAGTGCTGTGGAAAACACAAAGAGGGTCCCCACTTTGGTTTTCTAAAGCAGGGGGATTAATAATGGTGTTCAAAGAAGTTTTATCAAAGGATGTAATACTTGAGTAGACACTGAAGGACAGTCAGGACTTATGAAGGCAAGTTTGGGGTTAGGGAGAGAGAGTCCCAGAGAGTGGCAAAAGCCCTTGCAAATTGAGTGGCGCTCAGATAAGAGAAGCAATGTGGCAATGGGGCACAGGGGCATCCCAGCAAGAATCAGAGGTGAGGCTGCAGAGGTAGAAAGGTAGCAGTTTACAGGAGGCTCTGCAGGCTTTTAGACTTTATCTTAAAAGTTAAAAGGAGGATGGGAGATTTAAAATAAAAAAAAATAATAATAATCTTTACTGTCAAAATAAATCATAACCTCCTTATTTTCATAATTTGCAAAGGATTTCTTGCTTCATAAGCCTACAGAAATTTGGCTTTTACTCACTTGTGCCCCCCCAAAAAAGAAAAAAAGAATGATGTCAATTAAACCAATTATGATCACCATTTCACATACATATAAATATGAAAATCAAGCCATTGTACTATGTGCTTTAAACTTATATAGTGATCCATGCTAATCATTTCTTAATAAAACTAGCATAATGATAAATTGTTCACTAATTTAAAAAAAAGATAAATACTGTCCCCATATGCAGGAAACTCCTTTGCTTCTCTCTCATACAGACACTGATTTTGGCAGTCTGAGGGTTTTATGTTTTGCTTTCTCTTCATGCTCCTCTTGTCAGCGTCTTTTTTTTCTTCTTCTTCAGTTGTACATCCCCACACGCATGCCTCTCATCGTTCTATTTCCTCTGCCTGGAATTCTGTGTCTTCAAGGTATTTTTCTCACAGAAAGTCTTTGCTCACTTATCATGACTGGATTCTTTTGCAAAGCCTTCCCCACATTGAAGGACACCATCCGCTGTGCTATCTTCTATGTTCTGGCTGCATGTTTCTGTCATAGCTAAGGATGATAGAACGGAAGTTATATGGAGACATGTCGGTAGGTTTAAGTGAAGACTAATACCACACTGGGGTATTCAGCATGCTTATCACATGGTTCAGTTCAGTTCAGTCGCTCAGTCATGTCTGAATCTTTGCGACCCCGTGAATTGCAGCACGCCAGGCCTCCCTGTTCATCACCAACTCCCGGAGTTCACCCAAACTCACGTCCATCGAGTCAGTGATGCCATCCAGCTATCTCATCCTCTGTCGTCCCCTTCTCCTGCTGCCCCCAATCCCTCCCAGCATCAGAGTCTTTTCCAGTGAGTCAACTCTTCCCATAAGGTGGCCAAAGTACTGGAGTTTCAGCTTTAGCATCAGTCCTTCCAAAGAAATCCCAGGACTGATCTCCTTTACAATGGACTGGTTGGATCTCCTTGCAGTCCAAGGGACTCTCAAGAGTCTTCTCCAACACCACAACTCAAAAGCATCAATTCTTCAGCTCTCAGCTTTCTTCACAGTCCAACTCTCACATCCATATGTGACTACTGGAAAAACCACAGCCTTGACTAGACAGATCTTTGTTGGCAAAGTAGTGTCTCTGTTTTTGAATATGCTATCTAGGTTGGTCATAACTTTCCTTCCAAGGAGTAAGCATCTTTTAACTTCATGGCTGCAGTCACCATCTGCAGTGATTTTGGAGCCCCCAAAATTAAAGTCTGACACTGTTTCCACTGTGTCTCATGGTAGATGGTAAATAAAAGAGTGAAACATGAGATGCACAAGGTGTGATCAGGGGAAGACATTGAAAGTGAATGTCTGAGATAAGGTGAGTATCCATGATCATCAGGAGATTCAGACAGCCCAGAAATCACTTAGGGTGTCTTGATGAAGAACTTGAATAGTAAGCTTCTCTTTCATGTTCAGGTTGACAATTTTCTCACCTAATACATGGGCAGAGGTAGAGTCTGGAAGCAGGAAAGACAATTGGGAGTGAGTGAACCCTATTTAATCTTTATTTTATTTTGGAAAAAATGCCTTTAAGATCTCTTAAGACTACACAGTTTTAAATAAAATCAATACAGAAATCAAAAGAACATTGAGCAATAGAAGCGATGATAGGCAAAGAAGTGCATATTGTGTAGGGAATGAGAAAATTAAGATGTGGAAAAATATATGTATGCAAGTTTCATCCAATATGAAGATCCTAGGGAAAAAATAGAGACAAATTCTCTCACAAAGGCTCCACAGGGTGCCTAATGCATTTGAGCTTTGGGGATGACTGTGTCTCTTGGGGGAAGAAAATGTAAAGAAGAAAAAGGGAAAGAAAAACACATATACTTGACTTACCCTTCACTTGCTGACTCAGTTTTCTGTCATTGTTATCGTAAAACATCATTTTCTTGATTGCAGCTTAATGAAGAAAGAGAACATTTAGATTCCAGAACATTTACTGAATGTGGGTGCACCAAGCCTCATGCTGGGGGCTTTCTAATTCATTATAATCTGATCTGTACAATGGCACAGTATGCATGTGTGGGGGTGGGGGGTGGTGCTGGATATTATCAGCCCTATTATTCCTGTAAGGGAACCTTCAGTTCAGTTGCTCAGTTGTGGCTGACTCTTTGTGACCCCATGGGCTGCAGCATGCCAAGCTTCTCTGTCCATCACCAACTTTCGGAGCTTGCTCAAACTCATGTCCATCAAGTCGGTGATGCTGTCCAACCATCTCATCCTCTGTCGTCCCCTTCTCCTCTTGCCTGCAATCTTTCTGAGCAACAGGGTCTTTTCCGATGAGTCAGTTCTTTGCATCAGGTGGCCAAAGTATTGGAGATTATGCAGAAAGAATTGGAATTTAAACTCAGGTTTACTTCAGAGTCTGTGCTCTTAGCAATTTTATTGTTTCTTGGTATTTTATGTGATCTGACATGCAGAGTTTTCATGGGGAGAAGGGATTAACATAGTTTTTGGCAAGTAATTATGGCTTAATAAATAGCTGTTATTAGTATTACTGTTTCCATATTTTTATTGACTTTACATATACACATACACACATATATGTACATATACACACATATATTAATATGTACATACACATATATATGCATGTATGCATGTATCTATGATATTACACAAAAGCTTTCAGCCAACCCAATATAATGTGTAAGAAAGCCTAGGATAGTGTATTTTTTGTTACTTTTAATTTTACTTTAAAAATTATTATTACAATTGCTTCCAGAATGTCTTCAGTAGAACACTCATCTCTTCAGATCCAAAAAATTAAAAAAAAATGTTTCATGATATGCACTTTAGCATATTAAATGTTCTATGAAGTCCTGCAGGAAGAAAAGCCATTTAATTATTCAGCCTAGGATTTTGTGTGAGGTCTTCAGCATGACAGCTGCTGATAACCTGAATATTATCAGTTCCTCCCATCCTCAATCTGCTGAGGCTTATCTGCATGCAGGGTACTGCTGTGTTTTTCACTGAGAGTGTAATGTGGAGACCAAAGGCCAGTCCTGAAATCTGTGTTTCTCTTTCTGGGATATATACTTTGAAAGTATGTTGTATATCAGGTGGTTTCCCAAAGAGCAGTTAGGTAGAGAAAAGGCAATGGCGTTGGCTCTCCTGAGTATATCTGGCTTCTACTCTGCTGGCTTTGAGAAGGGACAGTTCTCTGTAGGGAAAGAGCACTTGGCCTCTACCCTGGGTCTTGTCATTATTATCTCTGTGGCCTGTGGTGACATACTCAACCTCTTTGAACCAAATCCTGACATGATGCAGAGTTGTTAGAGGGATTAATCAAGACACTGAAAAGTGTTCTTAGCACATGTTACATGTATGGCAGCTATGCAGATAATTTTAGACTCCTTCCCCTCCCTACTGAAGGATATTTCTGAATAAGCTGAAAAAACAAGTAGATAGAGGCAGAAAGACTTGTCACCTACCTCATACATGTATGAAAAGAGAGGTCAAATTTTCAAATGTTTGAATTTACATCTGGCTCTGTCATAATGGTCAACATTATGATATATCCTGATCTGATGACTGAACTAAGCAATTGCAAAGAAACCAGGTCTTCTAAAGGAAGAAAATAAAGCCATATCTAAGAAACACAGCACTCGATCCAGAATTTATATTTACATATGTCCTTCTGTTTACCTCTTGATTCCACTAGTGACCTAATCTCCACCCCAACTTTGGTTTGCTTTTAAATTAACTGTTTGCTTCTGAGTTAATTGAATAATACCATTACTCATGTGTCAAGTGATTATACACAGAAATCTAAAGTCCTAGCAGAGCCATGAACTACTTCTTATGCATTTTAACAATAATCACCTCTTGTGAGCACCTACTATGTGCCACCACTAAAGTAGGACCTTTAAGTCAAACTGATCATCACATCCTCATAATTGCCTTTGTAGATGATGAAACTAAAGCTGAGAAAGGTCAAGTAGCTTGACCAAGAATACAGAGGCTTAAGTTTAATTTTTAGGTGATTGAAGCTACAGGCTGTGTCTCTGTCACTAGAATGGATGTGCTCTTTAAAGGCGGAGGTGTCATCCTAATCATTTTTCAACGTCCATTGCTTATTATTCAACTTAATACAGAGTTGCTGCTGCTGCTAAGTCACTTCAGTCGTGTCTGACTCTGTGCGACCCCATAGACGGCAGCCCACCAGGCTCTCCTGTCCCTGGGATTCTCCAGGCAAGAACACTGGAGTGGGTTGCCATTTCCTTCTCCAATGCATGAAAGTGAAAGGTGAAAGTGAAGTTGCTCAGTCGTATCTGACTCTTAGCGACCCCGTGGACTGCCCCCCACCAGGCTGCTCCTTCCATGGGATTTTCCAGGCAAGAGTACTGGAGTGGGGTGCCATGGCCTTCTCTGTAACACAGAGTAGGTGTCATTAAATACAGGGTAGGCAGCTTGGACAGCAACTGGATGACATCTCAGGGCAAATATTAGCACTATGCCTACCTTCTCATACTTAGGACTAAAAGGAATAATGCACTTCAGAAATCCCATACATATAACAAATAAGAGGAGGGGGTGGGCAGCAGCACGTACAGACCCTAAACTCTCATCTCCAAATCAAGGAACTCAGTTCTCGTTGTAAAATTCAGTTTGCTTTGACTTGTCTCTCAGAGACAATATTCACAGACTACCATGAAGAAGTGCTAAAAGTATTTTCTTGCCCTCTTTCCCACCCATATATTTAGAGTTATATATCCACCACTGATGAACAGTTGACTTTACCCAATATGCTCATGGAGGAAGGTATTTCCTCCTTGGCCTTTACTTCTTTCTGAAGTTAACTTATCATCTTGTAACCCTTCCTTTAGTAACCAGGAAAGAGCACAAAAATATTCATGAACTCAGAGAAAGGCAGTGGGGTAGTTCAGAGAGAGCCTTTAAACTACAGCAAGATCTTTGGGTTTCACACTGAGCAATGAAAAGAAATTGGAGGGGTTTGAAAAAAGGTATGGCATGGCATGGCTTACCTTTCACAAGGACTATAGAGTCACTTTATGGAAGATGGACTTTAGAGCAACAGGAATAGTAGGGTACTCCATGGAAAGCTACTACAGAGCTTGGCAAGAGACAGTGCTGGCTCGCCAGATTCCAAAGTGGTAGAAGCAGAGGTGGGGGGATGGGGCCCTTTCCACTCTTTTCTACGCTTTAGGACTTTGGAAAGGTACATGTAACCACTTCCTTCTTATAGCCTTGCTATAGGGCTCTGTAGGGGCAATAAACCCCAAATGTACTTAGTTTTAAATTGAGGGTAGGTAGAAAAAGCAGAAAATCATTCGAAAACCCAGTATTTGGAAATGATTTGCCCACTATAATAGTATGTTCTCTGAGAGCAGGTAACTTGGTTGTTGTGTTTTTATTGTTTTTCCAGAGCTTGGCATGAGGTAGACATTCAACAGATACTTGCTAAATGAAGGGCAAAATGACTCAGAATGTCATGAAGAAACAAACAGTTCATCAACAGAAAAGATATATAGTCTAAATTAACTTCAACTCTCTTGGCTTCTGGCTGGAGCAAACCCATGGATTGCAGCCCACCAGGCTCCTCTGTCCATGAAATTTTCCAGGCAAGAACACTGGGTTGGGTTGCCATTTCCTACTCTAGGGCTATACAGTGGGTTCTTGTTGCTGTTGTTCCATACTGTTATACAGCTCATTCAGTAATATCAAAGGCCAGATTAAATTGGTTGTGAATAAGAAAGAAATTTCTGAAATTCATAGGTCTAGGATGTCTGATTATTTAAGAAACATGACAAAGCAGAGTGGTGGCCATCTGGTATTCTGCTGAAATGCCCTTTCAATTCATCTTGCCATTATCATGGTTGGAGTTTAAATTTTAAGGCAAAAGTACTAACTATCATAATGCATTGTTTATTTTTCTGGGGTAATTCAATGACTAAATAAAGGGAAATCCCTTTGTTATTAGTTTACCTCCTTCTTAGGTTATTTGCAGCATTTGGGATTCTAGATAGAGAAAATATTGGTGCTTAAGATACCTTTTTGATGAAGTCTAGTATTTTTTGCACTTCACGAAATACAGCTCAAAAATGGAAGTTAAAGACAATGTGGAAAGATAATTGGATATAAAGATTTATTAAGCAATTTCATTATTTATGGACACTGCATAAATTTTTACAACTTAAATAGAGATCACTGTTGTCCTTTTTATTCTTTCTCCAATTTATGATGTGCTGATTCCTCTCCATGTGAGAATGTTAATATGATTGTAACTTAAAATCTTGGGAGAATATTTCTGTTTTATTGATCTCTGCTTTAAAATGATTTCATGACTTATACTCTCGGGAAATGACCCATGAGAATTAGACATCATTGGCACACTTCATATTTATTTTCTGACTTGATCGCACATTCTAATTAATTCAAGGCTATTTATGCTTTTAAAATAACTCATCATGGAAAGCAATGACCCAAATCGAACACAGGTTTTCAATTCAGTGACCTAAGATAAAGTCCCAACCCTTCCATTTACTAACTAGGTGACCTTGAACAAGCCATTTTCCACCTGACTTTCTCAGTCTATTAAATGGAGAAAATAAGGCCTACAATGCAAAGTATTTTTAAGGAATAAATGAGATTACCTCGGCACATAGTAGGCACAGAATAAGTTCTCACCCTTCTCCCCTAGAGCTATCCCACAAAGGTACATATGGCCTCCGGTCATTTTTATAACTTTTAAACAAGCAATTAATGGCCAAAGACCACTAACTCGGTTTGCTTTCCTGGTAATAAAAATTATTTAAATAAGGAGGGAGAAAAAAAGTCCTGCTTGTGACAGTGTGAAAGGATCAGGCCACATTAACATGAAATCAGAGCAAAGTGTCCTCATTTAGTCACTAATTCATGAAGTCCTTGAGCCGGAAAAATGCTTAGTACTAGGTCTCAAAAATGTATGTAATAGTTACTGCAAGCTCTCAGCTTGATCATGCAGAATTCTCTGTTAAAATGGAGAATTCCATTCTCTTTGGTTTAGTTCAAAAGCCTGAGTGTTTATTCAACACCAGTGAGACCCTGGGCATGGTTCTAGTCCTGCAGACTATTTTTTGCCTTTAAGAAGCTCCCAATGTAATCATGAGGGGACTGAGAGGGAAACCCTCTGTGGTTCAGATACATATCCAAGCTCCGCCAGTCTAGAGAGTCACAGCATTTAGAATCACCCTCCTCTTCAAGGAGGGGTTGGGTAGCTAGCAGTGACCCGAAGACAGCAGCAGCAAGCGGCAGTGGCCCATGTGCAGACATCCATCTCATAAACCGAGTCTCTGTGCAACTTGAGGAACTGCTGCTTTAAGTGGCCGTGCCTCCCTTTCCGAGTTCCCGCAGAGAAGCTCAGCATTGTCTGTTCTCATTTAGCCCTTCCTCTCTGACTTTCCTTTTCTTTTTTTTTTAATCTTCCAAAGTTATTTTTAATTTATTTGCATTCTTTATTGGAGTATAGTTGCTTTCCAATGTACAGCAAAGTGTATCAGCTACCCATATACATGTATCCCCTCTATGGTGTGTGTATATATATATATACCTATCTCCCCATTCATCCCACGTCCTCCTTTCCTCTTAGGGTCTATATATTTGTCCTCTATGTTTAAGTCTCTAGATTCTCTGAGTTGGGATTTGGAATCTGCAACCGTGTTCTGACTTTTCCTTTTGCCTGTTCATGGCCCTGGAGCTCATCCCATTTAGCAGAGAATCATTGGATGGTATTTCAGGATCTCGCCACCTGTTTATATAAAAATCTATACTGGGAGGCATCCTCCAGGGCTTGATGTCCTCTCATACAGGCCCAAATTTTGAGGCATATAACAAGTTATCATTTTTGAATCTATGATTTGACATTTCATTGTTTCCTTATTTTATTGAAAATAATGTTGCCGAATTTTCCTCTGTAGTTTGTCCTTTTGATGTTCTCAGAGTGTTTCAATGGAGAATAGTAGAGACAAAACACCTTCATGCCACCATATGATGGACTTGAATTTCAGTTCTGGCTTTACTCTGGATTATCTGCATTTGCGCTGGCATAAATCATAAGATCTGAATCTCAGTTTTCTCATCTGTATTCTGAAAGTAACCACATGCATTTTAGGCTTCAATGAAAAGTACAGATGCAGTGCACATAGGCACACATAGCATTGCTTATTTACTTCAACAAACAATGTAGCAATTTCTCTGAAGCAGAATGAACTAAATGTTACCACAGAGATAAAACTTCCCCTTCATCAGAAATAGCAATTGCAAAGACGTGAGTGGTCTTTGATCTCATCTGTGTAAGGTTGACTTCTAAAAGAACCTTTTTTTTTTGTTTGTTTGTTTTTATAAAAAGCGCCTTTTTTCCTAGCTTAGCACCATACAAAAAGAGTTTTCACTATATTAATTCATTTAACATCTGGAAAAAATGTTCTTGGGGAGATTTATGCTCCATTTTGCAGGTGAGAAAACTGAGGTATAGACAGTTTTAGCCAGATCAGTCACTTACTAATTGTCAGGGAACTCGAAGAGGAATTTTGAATTTCTCTAATATGATTGGGCCACAACTAGATTCACAGCTGGGATTTTACTAAAGCCCTTGGAGGATTTCCTCATGAGAAAATATAAAGAACTGTAGGGCTAAGAAATGCTTTTTCACAAAAAAATATTCGGCATTTTGATTATTTTGTTCACATAAGCCTGCCAGCCCTTGTAAGAAATCATTTCCTGCAATCCTCTATCTCTCCCATGACCTCTGTAACTACAAGACCAGGGAAGGTTCAGGAGAAATATCCCGAAATGCTGATTTTCAGTTTAATTATGCTTTTGGTAGTGTGAAATTTGGACTATTTTCCTGCTCACCCAGTTGTGAGCATTTGCTGTCAAGTTTAGAAATTTGAATGAGCTTAGATGATGGTTCTATAATTTAAGCTCCTGTTCACAATCTCAGTTCATTAGTGTTCAGGCAGTGTGGAATGTTTATCGTGGTACCAGGTACAATGTACATTATCAATCAAACACAGAAGGAAAACAGGGATTACAACGTGCAAGAAAAAAAATCAGAGCCCTCCGGAGAGTCACAGAATTCTTTCTTATTACATGCTACTTTCTCGAGCCCAACTATAATACAAGAAGCACTTTTCTTCTTCTCTTCTAAGTTCAAGCATTGTATAAGAAAAATAAACTCGTAAAACTATTCAACCTCTAGGAAAACTTTCTTGTCAGCGCAGGTTTACTACTTTATAACATATTTTATTTCCAATTCATATAAGTCAGTGCTATATTTACAACCAGTAGTTTTGAACTCACAAAAAGAAACAGGTAATAACTACTGTTTACCTACAGGCATGTGCGTGCTAAGTTGCTTCAGTCATGTTCCACTCTTTGCAACTCTATGGGCTGTAGCCAGCCAAGCTCCCCTGTCCACAGAATTCTCTGGGCAAGAGTACTGGAGTGGGTACTCCTCCTCCATGCCCTCCTCCAAGGGGTCTTCCTAACCCAGGGATCAACCCGCAACTCATATGTCTCCTGCGTTGACAGATGAGTTCTTTACCAGTAGTGCCATTGGGAAGCCCCACTATTTACCTAGCATTTTAATATTTATTAAGACTCTTTTCAAATCTTTTGTTCTTTTGATTCAAAAAATTCATGTGAAATGGATGTTATTAAAATTCCAGTGTAAGGTGATTGAAGCCAGGGCTCACTTAGCTCAAGGTCAAACAAGAAGTGTTTTCCTCTACCATATATCTCAGTCTAGGCCTTTTCCCACTAAACAAGTATTTCCTGATTCTGTTCTTCATTGAATTTCCATCTGGAATCTGAGATCCGTAAATGAATGAAACAAATTTAAATTGCTCTTTTCCTTTATTTGGTTTATATTTGAGAAATATTTTAAAAATCCCATGCAACATGCAATCCTTTGAGTGTAATCTGTCATTATCTACATTCTATAGTCGAGAAAAATAGGTTGACAGAAGTCCACATGCCCGTAACCTTATAGCAAGTGAATCAGTTCGGTTCAGTCACTCAGTCGTGCCTGACACTTTGTGATCCCCTGGACTGCAGCACGCCAGGCGTCCCTGTCCATCACCAACTCCTGGAGCCTGCTCAAACTCATGTCCATCCCCTCGGTGATGCCGAATGGTTAGACGTGAATACACACACAGGCAGCTGGCCTCCTGTGTCCCCAACGCCCCTGTCCCCAGCCTCCCCACTGCCACCTGTTCACACCACGTGTGTTTTCATCACAGCAGAGTTTTTCATCATCAGGAAGATGAAGAAAAAGCAAACCCCTCTGACAATGAGGGGATCAGAGTCCAGTGTAAATTGTTAAGATTTTCATATTTCATGTGTAGGGCTACCATTTGGTCTGTTCAAGTACCAAACTTCCTGAATCTGAGACAAAAGTGGGGGGAAAAAAATGCCTGCTTCCAGCAAAACATTATAATTGTTCCCATAATGAGTCATGCATTAAAATTACATGGGTCCTTTTTACAGTACCCCTCAGTAGGTTTTATTGCTGACCTAAAACTCTAGATGTGGGGTTTGGGAATTTTGATGTTTAAAATGCTGCACAAATAATTTTTCTATAGGATGACCAAATTTTTAGAAAGCTGATGCAGGATATAGTTATACCAAAAAAAAAAAAATAATAATAGTATACATATGACTATTATATATATGAGCATTATTACTTTGACACATAACACATGTATACATTATTTATTTGAAATTATATATTATTCTGTATATTTGCTGCTGATAATTTGAAGTCAAAGTAGAGTAAGCATAGTTTAGGCCTACACAATGGAGTCAGGCAGCCATTGAGGATCTGGTCTCAGACACGTTTCTGCACTGCTGAGAACCTGAACTTTCTGAGCTGTAACAAACCACAGCCTCCCAAATATGCCATCAGGCCTTTTAGAACAACACCTGCTAGGTGCCGCCTTATATTCTCAAAATTCCCCCCTCGCAATCATGTAACATTTTGGAGCCCAACAAATTCTTGCTTAATAAGTACCCTTACTTCTTGCCAGCTTCAATCATAATTCCTGACAAACCCCCAATATACACCTCTTTATCTCAGTAAGGTCTTCATTTCTGAAATTTTGGTTACCATTGCTATCTATTACATAAACACTATTAATTAAACAGAACAACTGTAGAATTGAAACAGTGGAAGTTAGTAGTAATTAATAGTATGACAAATTAACCAAATAGTGTGCATGAGAAAAACATAAAATTATTTTTATATTTCTGTCTTCTGATACAGCAATTTATTTGAACTCTTATTCACTCTGTATTAGAATTTTAAATTTTGTAGTCTCCATTTTTAAGTTACATAAATGTACCTAGATATGAGTCCTTAAAATCAGAACAGTCACCAGAGTCTTGTAAAGTAAATGCCATGTAATCACAGTCACTACGACAACTTTCTTCCATTTAACATGATGGTAAAACTGAATACAATCAAATGTGAAATTTACTTTGATGTACATTTTTGTCTTTATCAAGGCCATGTTACAATGATACAATGTTATGATTTAGTTGTAGTGATATCAAGCTAAACATCCTCAGAATATAGCATCTGGACGTGAGTGATCAGAATTTTACCAACAACAGTAGACTTTCTGATTTGTAGGAATTGTTTTCCCTCGTCTCCAGAAGTGTCCATCCACTTTGCACAGGCAGACCACAGATTTCAGAGGACCCAGCAGAGCGAATATCACAATAAATTGAGTCCCACTATTTTTTTATTTCCTAGCACATATAAAATTTATGTTTATACTATACCGTAGTCTATTTATTAAGTGTGCAAGAACTTTATGTTTCAAAACTCAGTATAAATATATCTTAACTAAAAATATTTCATTGCTAAAAAATGTTGTCATCTGAACCTTCAATTAAACGGGTTCCTTTTGCTGATGAAGGACCTTGCGATGGCATTTCTGACTGCCAGCAGGTCAGGGTGGGGGCTGTTGGTGGTTGAGGTGGCTGTGGCAATTTCTTAAACAAGACAGTCGAGAAGTTTGTCGCCTCAGATGACTCATGTATAATATCTCTGTAGCATGCAATGCTATTGGGTAGCATTTTATCCACAGTAGATCTCATTTCAAAATTTGAATCAATTTTCTCAAAGCCTGCTACGGCTTTATCAACCAAATTTGTGTAACATTCTAAATCATTGTTTGTCATTTCAATAATCATCACAGCATCTTCACCAGGGGTAGATTTCATAAAGCAACTCCTCAGGTGTTAAAATTTGATCATGAGATTCCAGTGATTCAGTCATATATTCAGGTTCCATTTCTAATTCTAGTTCTCTTTCTATGTCTACCACATCTGCAGTTACTTCCTCTACTGAAATCTTGAGCCCCTCAAAGTCATCCATGAGGGTTGGAACCAACTTCTTCCAAACTCTCGTAAATGTTGGTATTTTGACCTCTTCCCATGAATCAAGAATATCCTCAACCCCTTCTAGAATGGTGAATACTTTCAAGAAAATTTTTGGTTGAATTGGCTCAGATTCACCAGAGGAATCACTACCTGTGGCAGCAATCAGTTCAGTTCAGTCATTCAGTCGTGTCCAACTCTTTGTGACCCCATGAACCGCAGCACACCAGGCCTCCCTGTCCATTACCAACTGCCGGAGTTTACCCAAACTCATGTCCATCAAGTCAGTGATGCCATCCAACCATCTCATCCTCTGTTATCCCCTCCTCCTCCCACCCTTAATCTTTCCCAGCATCAGTGTGTCTTTTCAAATAAGTCAGTTCTTTGCATTAGGAGGCCAAAGTATTGGAGTTTCAGCTTCAGCATCAGTCTTTCCAATGAACACCCAGGACTGATCTCCTTTAGGATGGACTGGTTGGATCGCCTTGCAGTCCAAGGGACTCTCAAGAGTCTTCTCCAGCACCACAGTTCAAAAGTATCAGTTCTTCAGTGCTCAGCTTTCTTTATAGTCCAACTCTCATATCCATGTGGCAGTAGTAGCCTTAGGAAATTTGTTTCTTAAATACTAACACTTGAAAGTCAAAATTACTCCCTAATCTCTGGACTGCAGAATGGATGCTGTGTTAGCAGGCTTGAAGTCATTAATCTCATTGTAGATCTCCATCCGAGCTCACAAGTTACCAGCTGTATTTTCAACAAGCAGTCATATATCAAAAGGATATATGATGCCTTTTCTCTTTTTTCTGATAAATAATTCTCAACAGTGGATTTAGCATATTTAGTAAACTGTTTTGTAAACAGATATGCTGTCATCCAAACTTTATTGTTGTGTTTATAGATCATGGAAAGAATAGATTTAGCATAATTCTTAAGGGTCTTAGGATTTTCTGAATAGTAAACGAGCACTGGCTTCAACTTAAAGTCACCAACTGCATTAGCCCCTAATAAGAGATCCTTTGAAGCGAGGCACTGACTTCTCTTCTCCAGCTATAATTCTTAAATGATATCTTTAATCAATACAAGGCTTTTTCATTTACATTGAAAATCATAAATTATCTCAGATTTCTGGATAACTTTCTGCAGCTTCTACATCAGCACTTGCTGTTTTACCTTGCTCTTTTGTGTTAACACGACTCCTTTCCTTATACATCATGACCAACTTCTCCTAACTTCAAACTCTTTTTCTGCAGTTTCCCCACATCCCTTAGCCTTCATGGAATTTCAGAGAGTTAGAGACTTGTTCTGCACTAGGCGTTGGATTAAGGTAATGTGGCTGGTTCAATGTTTTATCCAAACCACTGAAACTTGATCCCTAACAGCAATAAGACAGTTTCACTTTCTTAGCATTCTTGTGTTCGCTGGAGTAGCACTTCTAATTTCCTCCAGTAACTCTCCCTTTGCATTTGCAGCTGGGTTAACTGTCAAGAGGACTAGTTTTGGTCTATCTCAGCTTTCAACACACCTCTTCACTAAGCTTCATCCTTTGTAGCGTTTGCTTTAAAATGGAAAACATGTGACTCTTCCTTCCATTTGAACATTTAGAGGCCATTGTCGGATTATTAGTTGGCCTTATTTCAGCATTGCTGTGTCTCAGGAAATAGGAAGACCCAAGGAGAGGCAGAGAGGACAGTGAACTGTCAGACCACACACATCTATTGATCATGTTTGCCATCTTCTACATTCATGGTTCGAGACACCACAAACCAGTCATAGAAATATCAAAGATTTGATAGTAATATCAAAGGCCACTGATCTCAAATCACTATAACAAATATCATAATAATTAAAAAGCCTGAAATATTGTGAAAATTACCAAAATGTTACACACAGACATGGTGGAACCAAATGTTATTGGAAAAAATGATGTTGATAGACGACCAATGCAGGGTTGCTACAAACCTTCAACTTGTAAAAAAATGATATCTGCTAAGATTAAACAATGCTTAGTAGGATGAAGCCTGCCTCATTCAAAGGTTTGTTTTAATAAACCATTTGTTTATCAGTTAGCTCTTCTGCTTTGTATACATTTATCATAAAGGCTGTCCACATCAAAAAAAAAATATTCATTATTTTTAAATACTGAGAAGTACATTGAATGTCACCCCCAGTTAAACCTCTTTTTCTGGGAGAATGACTTTAGACACAGAGGTAATTTTAACTTCTGAAAGTGCAGTTGAATTCCAAAGAAATTATAGTTTTCATAAAGAAATTGAGAAACAACTATTTAACTTGGCTTCCTTTCCAGGTAAGGGTTTTTTTGTTTTGTTTTGTTTTGTTTTCTCCTGGTATCTCTGGTGCAGTCTTATTTCCAAAATGTGAGTCATTTTTTTCTTCACTGTATGAATTTTGTTGAAGCCTAAGTATGACATTAAGCAACTTGGGTGCAGTCAGATCATACTTGCCTAACCTACTTATGACCTCTTTAAATATCATCACACAGCTGTGGATAAACGATAGTTACATTTCCATTTTACTGTAATCCTTTCTCCAATTTTATCCTCAATATATTATTCACATATTATAGAAGGATAACCTTCTTGTTCAAAATTTTGATAATAACAACAGAGGAGCCTTTTAACATCTTTTCTATGGCAGGCAACAATGGCCACCTTGTAGCCACATGTTTATAGAGATCATTTCTTGCTATTTTTATAGGGTCAAAAATTTCATTAAGTAATCCTTCATGATCCAGAGAGGGTGGAGAAGTGATCATAAACTCCCATTATGAATGCCTCTGTTTCACAGATCAATAAATCATACTACTTCTTATCAATGGACACATGGGGCACAGGATATTTAGCAGATCTTTTTAGTTACTTTGATAAGAAGTGTATAGACATAAATTCAGTTCAGTTGCTCAGTCGTGTCCAACTCTTTGCAACCCCATGAATTGCAGCACGCCAGGCCTCCCTGTCCATCACCATCTCCTGGAGTTCACTCAAACTCGTGTCCATCAAGTCGGTGATGCCATCCAGCCATCTCATCCTCTGTCGTCCCCTTCTCTTCCTGCCCCCAATCCCTCCCAGCATCAGCGTCTTTTCCAATGAGTCAACTCTTCACATGAGGTGGCCAAAGTACTGGAGTTTCAGCCCCAGCATCATTCCTTCCAAAGAACACCCAGGACTAATCTCCTTTAGAATGGACTGGTTAGATCTCCTTGCAGTCCAAGGGACTCTGAAAAGTCTTCTCCAATGCCACAGTTCAAAAGCATCAATTCTTCGGCACTCAGCTTTCTTTACAGTCCAACTTTCACATCCATACCTGACCACTGGAAAAACCATAGCCTTGACTAGATGGACCTTTGTTCACAAAGTAAGAGAAACTGCCAAAAATTACCTTTGTACTGTTTTTAAAATATGCAGATTGAAGAGGAAAGTCTAGTTTCTGTTTGGACAAGATCTCAGTTATCTTCTGTTTTATGATGCCTGCAATGTCATTAAACTTTTTATGCAAATCAAGAAAACAAACTGAAACTATATTTCAAATCAAATTACTTCAGAACTAGTTGTTGTTGTTGTTTAGTTGCTAAGTTGGGTCCGACTGTTTGCAACCCCATGAACTGCAGCACGCCAGGCTTCCCTGTCCATCAGCAACTCCCGAAGCTCACTCAAACTCATGTCCATTGA
Source organism: Redunca redunca (assembly GCA_006410935.1). Lineage (NCBI taxonomy): Eukaryota > Metazoa > Chordata > Mammalia > Artiodactyla > Bovidae > Redunca > Redunca redunca. The sequence continues at coordinate 370,575 of SJYQ01001506.1, forward strand.
GTCAATGATGCCATCTAACCATCTCATCCTCTGTCGTCCCCTTCTCCTCCTCCCTTCAATCTTTCCCAGCATCAGGGCCTTTTCCAATGAGTCAGCTCTTTGCATCAAAGGTGGACCAAGTATTGGAGCTTCAGCATCAGTCCTCCCAAAGATATCCTGGGTTTTCCTTTAGGATTGACTGGTTTGATCTCCTTGCTGTCCAAGGACTCTGAAGAGTCTTCTCCAGCACCACAAGTTAAAAGCATATTTTTGCTATGATTCACTATATCTCTCATCACACTCAAGAGAAAACATGGATTGCTGGTAAAATCTCACAGAAGCAGCGCTACTCTGGGAGAAATCAATTCACCTGTGATCAAAAGGTCCCCTTCTGTTTGTCATGAGATCATTTAGTTGTGAATCTGGGAATGTAATTTTACTAAGTTTCTTAGAGCAATCAAGGGAACAATAAGATAATGTATGTTCCTTCATGTGGTGTCCCCAAACTAATTCAACAACCCTACTGTCCCCTAAGCATTGATGTCTTTGGGGGGAGATAAACAATAACCAACAACACCAAAACCCTTTTGATTTTTTAAGATATACTTGCCTGGCTAATTTCAAACGAGAGATTCAGTCCCAGAAATTCACATCTCTACCAGATTCTGTGCATTGTGTGTATCATGTCTCTATTTCTTTCTCTAGATTGCATACTATGCTTCATTTGGACCTTTTCCCTCCCTAATCCAGTCTGTGTTCTTCGAGCAGTCATGAAAAGAACACATTTGTTTAATTCTCTTTGTTGGTGTGTGGGTCATGTTGGCATTTGTACTGTCATCATTTTGCTTTGTATCACCTGACCTCTTAGAAAACATGCCAGAAATATTCACAATGTTAAAATTCAGCTAGCGTTGTCTCAGTCCGAAGTACCACAGTCGTTCCATAGTAAAGCCAGAGAGGAACTGTTAAAACTCATAACTACAGTGCACTTCAACTGCACATTTACATCAGTACAACAATGCAAATTTTAAATCATGGCGGCCCCCATTAGTGCTCAGAGATAGAAACCATAACTATGAAAGAAATAATCTACTGCATATCTGTTTGACACTAGCACATATGTTGCTTTTTGCTCCCTAGTTAATTCTACCACATGAGTTCTGTACTTTTTCCCTGACCTTTTGCACCCATATCTCTATGCTGTGGCTTTCTGTTTCCTGGAAAAGGGTTTCTTGGATGTGAGCCTTTCTGCACTAAACTGAAATAGTCCTGGGAGACTGGCATTGTTGGTCACCCAACTTTTTGGTTAGTTTGGTATTGGATCCTCGCTGAAATGTTTATCACTAAACCTTCATGCCTCCACAGTAGCTCAGACTGAGCTCCTTATCTGACAGTTTGAACTGCAGTCTGATTCCCTAGTCTCAAGTAGCCAGACAACTCCAGCTAGGAAAAATGAGGTTGTCAGGAAAGAGTTGTTTTGGGTTGTGAGGCTTAAAAGATAAATTTGGCTGCTTCAAACCAAGGTTGTCTATGAGATGGTGAAGGCACTCAGGATATGTCATTACTTTCAAATTATGATGCCTCAAAAGGTCAGAAATGATGAAGCAGCAGAAAGTAAAAACCATACTCCTTAACAAGGTACCATTATTGTGCATTGACTCAGCATCTGTTTCACTCCAGGTTATTTTTTCAGTTGACACTTTTGCTACCAAACATCGAACTCAGCATGCTTTCATTTCCCCAGGATGCCATGTGCTCTCCCTCTTCTGGAATGGGACTTGCTATCTTTTCCCTCCAAAATGCCTTTTCTTCACTTTTCTCCTTGCATACCATCTAGCTATCCTTGAATTATGGATAAGATCTATTACTTCTTCTGTTAAATCCCTCCTTACTTCCTGCCTGGGGGGATGCCTCTTTTACTCACCTGGCATCCTTGCTTATTCTCATCCTAGAACTTGTCAACCCTATGCCAGTTGCCTTTCTCTGTTACTAGATTCTGAGGGTGTGCACTCTGGTTCTCACCTCTGTATCACTAGCACCTGGGATTACTTGTGGTGTGTTGTTAGATCTTAACAAATGCTTGATGACAGTCTAGATGAATGAACGCATTAATGAATGTCAAATACTGTTACCAACTGCCATAGTAATGTGAGAATTTTCATTTCCTGAAAACATATGAACTGTCCTGTAACCTACAGATATCTTATTCTGTAGAACCTTTCAGCCATTATGACTAAGCTTATTAAAAAATTTAAGGCATTTTTTTAATAGTTTTGTCGTTTTCAGGATGGTTGAATATCAGCAATTTGATGTAATCTAATCTATTAGATGCTATTTAGGAAAAGTAACTTTAACAAACATTAAAGTCACCATACTTAAAAAAGTAACCATTCCTACTTAAAATTTCCCAGAACTTTCAAAGTAGAATACTGCAAGTCCAATCGCTACCCTAAGAAAATCACTCATATAAAAAACCTGACATCTTTCCTTTTTATATTATAATTGCTTAGAAAGACTGTTACACTAATTACAAGATTGTCCAAAATAACGATAACATGGACATTGGGTGTAACCTACTACAAGGCAAGCACTATATGATTGGGTCTAGATGTAGGGCTGAAGATCACCTGACATGGTTAGTTTTTGTGCAGTGGGTGCCATGTATCACCCAAAACAAAGAATATGCTTTAGACATTTTGGAGTTTCAAACTCTGGACCACAAAGAGAGAGCACAAGTTTATTTTTCCACTTAACTATTTAATCATATCTCATTAGATGGTTAACAAAGGAAACAATTGTCCCTTTGTACAAAATGTAACTTTGTTACAACAATCTATTTGTCTTCTATTACTGCAAACCAAATTACCATAGACATAGTGATTTAAAACAACACCCATTTATAATCTCCTGGTTCTGTAGCACAGACTTTTGAGCCAGCTCAACTGAGTTTTTTGCTCATAGGACCACAGGATTGAAACCCAGTGTGCACATCGGAAATTTGAGGTTCTTTTTCAAATTCATTCAGGTTGTGAGAATTCAGTTTCTTGTGGTTGTAGGACTGAGGTCCTGTTTCCCTGTTGACTGTCAGCTGGGGTCACTCTCGGTCTATGCTTATCAAAGAGGGCAAAGCCACCCAGTTTCCTTCTCACATGACCCACTCCATTGTCAAATTAGAAAAGTCACATGCTGCCTTCAAAAGTGAATGTCTTCTATTTTGAATCTCTTGGGTTGCCCTTATGCTACCAACCAGAGAAAGACTTTCTGCTCATAAAGGGCTTATGTGATTAGTTCAGATTCACCTAAATAATCTTATTCTGATTAACTTAAAGTCTACTGATTATTAACTTTAATATCATCTGCAAAATCCCTTTAACCATATAGCAGTAATGAAATCAGTGTGTAATAGCTCATGATATTCACAATTACAGAGATTTGAGTGAATAATTGCAGAGGTGGGGTGAAGGCACTTTATGATGACGGATGGCAATATAGGATCGTGAAACTCAAGGAAGACAGACAAGACCAGCAGTTGCTCTACATAGAACTGGACAGAACAGAGGTGCCCTGTTTGAGTGAATCTTGTATTTTTAGTGGTGAACATAAGACGAAATGGAGTTGGCAATTTCAACCACCACAAAAGAGGATGGCAGGACATGGAGAAGATTGAAAATAGAGAATTGCTACGAGTTACAGGTCAAGTGTTCACTGGTGTAGTGAACACTGCATGTGAGAACTATCTGTTTCTACCTGCTTAATGTATGTTCATCTTTCTCTTTCTTGTTTTTAAGCTTCTTGAGGTTTAGGATTACTTTCATTTATCCTATATCTCTTCCACTAAGTATAGTGCCGGGCACTAATGGGTAAATGGATAAACGAGAGTACTAGTGCATGATTTGATGAGCCACTGGATAAAATGGATACATGAAAAAGCTATCGTCAGAGGACAGCGCAAGGATGATCCCAAGACAGGTGTTGCTTTATCCCAAACATTCTGAAATTTAGCCCTCTTAAAAGCACCACTGTTCAAGGCTGACTGAAACTCTGTAACTGAGATTTTTTTTTTTTTGCTTTGATTACTCAAGTTTTTTTTTTTTTTTAGTTTATTTATTTTTTTTTTATTTTACTTTACAATACTGTATTGGTTTTGCCATACATCAACATGAATCCACCACGGGTGTACATGAGTTCCCAATCCTGAACCCGCCTCCTACCTCCCTCCCCATACCATCTCTCTGGGTCAATTTTAACAGTCTTTTTTTCACCTAGAAACTTCCCAATGTAGGAAGAGTGGAGAGGGAAATGGCAACCTCCTCCAGTATTCTTTCCTGGAAAATCCCATGGATAAAGAAGCCTGGTGGGCTACAGTCCATGGGGTCACAGAAGACTCAGACACAACTTAGTCATTAAGCAACAGCAACAGCAATGTAGGAAGAGAGATGCTGCCTCTACCCTGAAACCAATGATACCTAAAATAGGAGTGAATGCAACATCTTCAGAGTGAATGTCTTTCTCCTTTTGTTCACGTTAATGTCCTTCCTTGCTTCAGTAGGACGATGCTCTAGGTTCATAAATCTGTCTTAGTGGAAATCACTTTGGGGACCCCTCTCTATTAGTCTTATATTATTGTAATAACAAAGCACTGCACACTTAGTGGCTCAAAGCAACACAAACTTATTATCCCATAGTTTCTGTGTACTGGAGTCTGGATGGGTTCCTATCCTCTAGATCTGTAAAAGTCAAAATTAATATGTTGACAGGCTGGGCTCTTACTTCGAGACGTTGCTGGGGAATCTGCTTCTAGGATCATTCAGGTTGTTCCTTGCAGACTGGGATGCTCTTAAGTTCTATGATCTCCTTCTAGTTTTTGGACAGGGACCTCAACATCTCAGATAGCAATTATATGTCTAATTCTTCTAACACTTAAAATGTCTTTAGCATTCTTCTCTGCCACATCTCCTTTGCTCTCAGCCTGGGAAAGTTCTTGATTAGTGAGGCTGTTACTCAGTGAGGCCCACTTGGATAATCCAGAGTATTTTTCCTATTAAACATAACCTTTATTATATTTGTTAAGTCCATTTTGCCATGTATCATAAAATACAGATGTATATCTTTGGGAAGCTGTTCTTTGTACTGTATCCTCTATTTTCTGGAGCAGAGATACTGGGGAACAGGTAAAGAGGAAGGAGTTGCCCCACTCCAGATCTCATGCTGGCTGTAACTCATGTCTCTTCTCTATTAATCTTACTCACTGATGAAATCTTTGTATACTGGCATCCGAGGATCCTGTGGTTTTCTCACCCAGTGTCAAGTTAAACAACTTAAACATGATTTCTCCTGTTCATTGATTTGATCAGTGTATACTGGGACCCCTGCCATGTTCTCAGGCAGTGCGAGAAACCCTTTGAATAGTCTCTGCCATCCATGAATTTATCATTCAGTAGAGAAACATATGAAGAGCTACATGTTTGACATGGTGTATTAAGGGCTGTGCTAGAGTTAAAATATGGTGGACCAGAGGGGCACACGGCAGTGGCAGATAAATCAGAACAGTGTTGTGCTGGGTCCCAATCATCATCTGTCTATGTCAAAAATATTTTTGTTTTGGCAGAAAGTTGGCTATATTGTAGTGTAGCTGGTTAAGAGAGGAACCTAACAGATTGTACAGGGAGTATTAACCAAATATTTTATGCAGTGTCAAAGGCACAGAAAAAAAGTGATAAGTGCATAGAAGGCAAAGTTTCTGCTCAGAGAAAAGGCAAATGTATTTGAACATATGATATTTCTCTCCTTTGACAGAGTGTGCACGCATGTATTCTAGTCACAGAGAACCCAGATTGAAAGGGTGACTTTATGAAGATTTGTTTATGAAGTAATGGGGATTCAACTTTTCCCGCTTCAGCAAAGTCTGAATCTTCTTTTTTGAATCAGTTCATTCCAGTTTTTGCTTTTCATTTTTTTCCTCCAAATTATTTTGACTTCCTTCTGTGCAGAATTGCTTCGTTTTAGGAGTCTAACCAACATACATATCCAAAAGTTCAGTGTGATTGGTGACTCTTACTAATACCATATGTGGCAGACGAACACTTGCTGCCAGCTCTAGCTTCAAGTTTCTTTCAGTTCAGTTCACTTCACTTCAGTCGCTCAGTCGTGTCCGACTCTGCAACCCCATGAATCGCAGCACGCCAGGCCTCCCTGTCCATCACCATCTCCCGGAGTCTACTCAAACTCACATCCATTGAGTCAGTGATGCCATCCAGCCATCTCATCCTCTGTCATCCCCTCTCCTCCTGCCCTCAATCCCTCCCAGCAACAGAGTCTTTCCCAATGAGTCACCTCTTCGCATGAGGTGGCCAAAGTACTGGAATTTCAGCTTTAGCATCATTCCTTCCAAAGAAATCCCAGGGCTGATCTCCTTCAGAATGGACTGGTTGGATCTCCTTGCAGTCCAAGGGACTCTCAAGAGTCTTCTCCAACACCACAGTTCAAAAACATCAATTCTTCGGCGCTCAGCTTTCTTCACAGTCCAACTCTCACATCCATACATGACCACTGGAAAAACCATAGCCTTGACTAGACGGACCTTTGTTGGCAAAGTAATATCTCTGTTTTTGAATATGCTATCTAGGTTGGTCATAACTTTCCTTCCAAGGAGTAAGCATCTTTTAATTTCATGGTTGCAGTCACCATCTGCAGTGATTTTGGAGCCCAAAAAAATAAAGTCTGACACTGTTTCCATTGTTTCCCCATCTATTTCCCATGAAGTGATGGGACTGTATGCCATGATCTTCATTTTCTGAATGTTGAGCTTTAAGCCAACTTTTTCACTCTCCTCTTTCACTTTCATCAAGTTTCTTTAGATAGTCTTTAAACATTTTTACAGTTGGTTATCTGAGAGTTCCCAGGAAAGTGTCTTCCTCAGATGGTACCTTAAGAAAGTTACTTAATGTCTATGAATCTTCACATCCTTTACGGGTTAGGACAATCCTAGCCACATTTCAAGGCTTGCATTATGTTGAATATTGTAAGTAGTATAATTATTGAAAGAAGAAATTCTTGACAAAGCCTTTATTGACATTTTATTGGCACAAAAGGATTGAATAGTATGCACAAAAATGCAAAATAAAATGTGTCATACAAAAGAGATGCTTGTAAATTTATATGCATATAAATATGTAAAAGTTTATTGTGACAGACAAGTCTGTTATGATACACACTCTCTCCCAGTCCTTCTGGCAAACTTTTCAATTATGTTAGCGCTCTCACATTCTGGGCATAGATTTTCAGAACAGATTTTTTTTTTTCAATTATTTGAAAAAAAATTCCCAAAGGCTCTTATGTTGTAGATACACTTGAATAGAATGTTTACTGAAGCTGTCCTATATACACCAGTCTCCTGGGCACTGCAGATACAAACCTGAATGAAGCAAAACCTCAAAGGAAGCTGCAGGCTGGAGCCACGGTTCTCCACACACACCACACACACACACATGCACACACACACGCACACACACACGCACACACACGTTATGAGGTTTTTCACAAATAATTGGTAACTTAAGGTAGTTGTATATAAGTCCAGAATTTCCAAAACATGTATATGCTCCTATTATAAAAAAACATTCAAGGTTTTCCCCTAAACTTCTTCTCATTCTCATTCTGTGTTTCAACATGCTTCAGCACAGAAGTAAACGTTAAAGATCCATCTGGTGGTCTATCAGCTGTACAGGGATTTCTAGGGCAAGAGCATGGAGGTCTCCTGACCTATGAGTGTAATCTATTTTGCACGAGTCAAAATTGGAAACCACATCCTAGTGAATTTGTTTTAAAAAAGGCTAGGATGGCAAAAACAGAGTCCCTTTCCACTGTCTATCTTATTTAAATTGTCTTCATAATCATCAGTCACTTCCACAATTATCTGTTCCAAATATATCAAGTCAGCAGCCATCCTGCCTTCTGTGGTCTGTGTGTGTGACACTGAGTTACGATAATGGATAAGACAGGCATGTTTGTGGACTGTATGGACTTTTTTGTGCCTTTTTAAAACTTTCCCTCTGGCTGTTGACCTCCTAGAAAACCACATAAAAGGCGGATGCTAAAATAGCAGATCCAGATTTTGCAAATGGAGATCAATGGAAGGTAAAAATGTAGCTTTATGTTCCTACCATGAATGTGTTGTTTTGATTCCTAGCTGTCCAAACCTGAAGCAGAAACTAAATGTGGTCACTTTCAGATAAACTGGGCATAGCGCCATGGTTTCCTAGTCTATCAGGTACAGCATTCAATCACATTCAGTTTAGACCCCCTCTCAGGAGAACCTTCCTCCTGCTCCCCTCTGGGATTGATGGCAAGCTCTGGAGGGCTTCTTTGTTGCTGGTCCAGTGATGTTGAGGAGGATACCTCAGTTCTAAAACTTCATCTGCATTCATCTCATGCTGGTCTTCCACTCCCAAGGAAACCCACTGCATACTCAGTGTAAATAGCTGAGGAATTCCTGGGAAGCCTTCAGTTACCACGAGGTTCACTGATCCGTCTCTTGTGGCGATGTCTTGGTACCCTCACCTGAAACACAAAGAGAACTAGTTCTATCAGGCCTTTTTCATAAACATCCCTGGGCTTGTCTGGCCTTGAACCTCAATCTCATTCCCTCCTATGTCATCCAGTCACTCATTTGCTGCAGAAGAACTCAGGCTTCTGAGTGAGTCATATCCTCCTGTGCTGTGCTGAGTCACTCAGTCATGTCCATCTCTTTGGGATCCCATGGACTGTAGCCAGCCAGGCTCCTCTGTCCATGAGGATATCCAGGCAAGAATCCTGGAGTGGGTTGCCATGCCCTCTTCCACATGTCCTCCTAACACCCCTCATTGACATGGACCTATCAGAGGTCCACACAGGGCTACAAGGAGCCAGGTCATCTCTGCCTCATCCCCAGAATGTCAAAGGGAGATTTTCACACCCTTCTGTACCCATCCCTGCTCATCTACCTTTAAGCCCACTGTGGGCAAGGCTGGGAAACAAGCCTATCTCACAGCTCTCTTATGTCCTGTCTAACTCTTTCCTCGTCCCAACCTGGAAGGGTTCTACAATCTGATATGGTGAGAGGAAACACAGCTCTGTTGACCCATCTTCCTTGTCAAACATTTTCTTTCTTACATCTGGATCAAAGCTTTTGATTTTAGAAGGTCTCTTATAGATTAAAAATTAAATATATTGCTCTAGTTTGATGGCATCTTCATTATCCCATCATGATTATAGATTGTCACAGAGAGGAAGACATCCTTTAATGTCACAAATTATTATAAAAAGTTGTGCAGAGATGGGGACTAAATGATGCTTTCCTATGTTCCCATAAACTGCATTCACATTTCTGTTAGCCATTTACTAAGAATTATTGAAAACCTCTTTATATGGTTTCCACCACTAAACTATAATTTCTTCAAGGACAAAGATGCCCATCTTATTCATTTTTGTATCTCAGTTCCTGAAACAGTGTTTGGCGTGTAGTAGGTACTATAATTGATAGCTTTTGTTGAATGCTCTGCATTAGGTTGAAGGCTTTACAAACCTGATGTCTTTTGATCCTCATAACCCCATGAGGCAGGTAGTATGGCTATGTTTTACATCTGAGAGACTAAAGATCAGAGAGCATCCTCAAGGCAAAGAGATCACAAGGAGGGAAGGCAGAAATCAGACCCAAGCTTAATCCTCTTGTCACACAGCCTTTAAGTTAATATTTGAATCTATAGAGCCCACCATGTTCTAAATTCATCAAGTTCTGAACATCTGTCCCATCAGAACAGACATTGGCCAGATCTGGGAACTCGACTATAACAGGTGCACTGCTTGATTATAAAAGCTTTATCTCCATACATAGCAAAATAGCCCAATGGCAGACAATTCCTTATTAATTCAGTTGCATTGATATACTTTATACTGATATATTAGAAATTGCATTTTTTATGTTAAATCCTTCCATAAAGTTTAATTTTCCACCCAATTTAAATTATTTGTTTGTTCCAAGAATCACATATGAAACACCTGCTGTACTCTTAGGCTTTGTAAGTAGGAGACATTTAGGCAGAAATATTAGTGAGGATCTTGGGAACCAAGACTCTTCTCATAAGTCAGTTCCCTTAGGAATGCACTCAGGGAATTTAGGTGTTGCCTCTTGTTTGAAACTAAGTTATATTTGTGTGTATGAGCTAATGACTCTAAGAAGCTCAAGCTCCAATCAAAATTGCTGATGTTGACTTCACTCACATTCGATTATTAATAGTAAACAGACTGTTTGTAGAAGTTTTATTTATTCCACATCTTGCTTCAGCCATCATTTAAGGTGACTTTTATAAAGTATACGTCAGTTTAAAATATACTTATAGCAAAGAAGAAAAAAGAGAGAATGAGAATTGAGATAAAATATGAAGCCATGCATAATATTGACCTATAAAATAAATCTTCTTTTAAGTCTCATGCCATTTCTAGAATTAGGTCACAGATTTCATTATAAGTTTTCTAGCAGTCGGTTCAAAGACATTATCATAAAATGCCCAGTGCCCATAAAGTAAAAATAAAACAGATATTCAGAAACAGCATCATTATTCTGGAATAGTGACCAAAGAAAATTCCAGTCAGTATATAATGCAATGGGAATGGCTTTCAACAATATTCTAATGACAGATATTTAGATTACTTTAATAGTTTTTTTCTTTTTTTTTGTCTCATACTATTTGACACAAGTATTGATGATGTTATCCGAGCCACCAGGGAAGGGCTTCTTGGTGGCTCAGGAAGTAAAGACTCTGCCTGCAATGCAGGAGACCTGGGTTGGATCCCTGGATCAGGAAGATCCCCTAGAGAAGGGCATGGCAATCCGCTCCAGTATTCTTGCCTGGAGAATTCCATGGACAGGGGAATCTGGCAGGCTGTAGTGTATGAGGTCGCAAATAGTCAGACATGACTGAGTAACTGACACTTAACACACTGATGATATAAAGCCAAGCCACAGTATGTCAAAATAAAGGAGAACAGTTACTGCTATACATAGTCTCAACTCCATCAGAACAATCTAACAATGGACCTCAGAGTCCAGTAATAGCCTTGAGGTTACCTTCTACAAGCACTCTTTCCTTTATTCAAGCTTTTGGTAAATACAGGCAGGCAGTATATTTGAAGTCACACATCCTGAATAACCATCTGTACACAGCTCTTTTATTTTTGCATGAGTTCAGATCTGAACTCAACAGGAAGTGAGCACCAAATAAAAAAGCAAAATGGGAATTATTCTGGAGCTTGCAGAGTGGTGATCAGTGAGATTAGACATATAAGCTGAGATTTGATCATCTTGGAATGTAAGCCTTATTAAGGAATATGGACTTTGCATTGAGAGAAATGGAGTCATTGAAACTTGAATGAATGAATGAAGCTTTTAAATGATTGCTAGCAACAGAGAAGACAATGGCAACCCACTCCAGTATTCTTGCCTGGCAAATCCCATGGATGGAGGAGCCTGGTAGGCTGCAGTCCATGGGGTCGCTAAGGAGTCAGACACAACTGAGCGACTTCACTTTCACTTTTCACTTTCATGCATTGAAGAAAGAAATGGCAACCCACTCCAGTGTTCTTGCCTGGAGAATCCCAGGGACTGGGGAGCCTGGTGGGCTGCCGTCTATGGGGTCGCACAGAGTCTGACAAGACTGAAGCGACTTAGCAGCAGGAGCAGCAGCAGCAGCCCTCAAAGAGCTGGCTCACAAAGACTTGCCCAAATTCAGGCTGTTTTTCCGGGGCTCTTAAAGGGAGGCCTGGCGTGCTTTGATTCATGGGGTCGCAAAGAGTCGGACACGACTGAGCGACTGAACTGAACTGAACTGTTATGTTAGCCCTTTTATCAAAATCTTTGCTAGAAATTGTTTACAGTTTATTAAATGTATATTGAGTACTGGTTTTTATCTTGGTTCAGTTTTATTTTCGTGTTGCTTCTATTTCCTCATATTTTACTTTTGTGTCTTGTTTTGCACATATTGTCAAGGCATTGCTGGTGGTATATTGTTTGTTTTTTGCTTTTTAGTAGTAGGTTTACAACAAATCTTTGTTGATTGACTATATAGAGTAAACCTATGCTAAATAATAGTTAGATGTGTGATTTAGGGGCACTTCTAACCTCTGTTCGTCTCTGCTCAGTTGTGCCTGACTCTCTGTGTCCCCTTGGACTCTAGCCTGCCAGGCTTCTCTGTGCTTGGAATTTGCCAGGCAATAATACTGGAGTGGGTTGCTATTTCCTTCTCCAGAGGATCTTCCCGACCTAGGGATCAAGCCCTAGTCTCTTGCATATCCTGAACTGGCAGATGGATTCTTTACCACCAGCGCCACCTGGAAAGCCCAACTTTTATTGGTCTAAAATCTCTCATATTTAGGACCAGAATATCTCTTTGATCATTTCATAGGTTAATAACAATAGTGAATGTGATGATGATGTGCTAATTATTATTTTTCTTTTTTTATAACCTGTAGAATTATTTGAACATTATAAACAAAATATGTTTTATATCTTATATCCATACACATTTGCAAACTGTTATAATTATTTGTAATGTGATGGTCTTGGGGCAGCTCACCCAAGAAAGCAGAGTAGCTGCTCTAATGTGGGGTGGCTCTGCCTGAAAGTTAGAGAACTGAAGGTTCAACTTGGCAGATGGAGGTTCAGAGCCCAGTTCTTCCACTTACTTGCTGTTGTTAACTTTGGAACATTTTTTTTACCTTTCTTCTGTGTCTGTTTCCTTATCTGAAAATGAAGATAATTATACTTGTCTAACAGGATGACTTTAAGGAATAAATAAAATGTTACTTGTAAAACCCTTAGTTCAGTGTCTGACATACAGCAAGCACTCATTTAATCAGTTTATTTCTATGCTATGTCTGCTTTTACCAGTCACTTTACCTGTCGGTTCTTAAGCCGTTCACCTACTCTTCTCCCAGCCTCCATGGCCCAGCTCTTATATTTGCAGAGGTGAACACCAAGGTGCCAGCTGGTGCTTAAATACAGCGGGATGTAACTGAGATTCAGACAACTGCCCTTGTCTCTCTATGAGCTTTTGCAGCCCACGTCCAGGGCCAGAACACTGCAGAGTTTCAAAGGGCATGCTCAGGAATCTCCTGCTACAAGACTGAACCTTATTACTACTCCTCACTTGGCTAAAATACTGCATCTCATTAAACCCCAGGCTCCAGTCTGTACAATGAGGATGATCCTTCATTAACTTGTTACAAATTGAAGTGAGAAAACGTGTGTGTTTTATCAGCTCACCCAATACCTCAGTTCAGTTCAGTTCAGTTGCTCAGTCGTGTCCGACTGAGACCCCATGAATTGCAGCACGCCAGACCTCCCTGTCCATCACCAACTCCCAGAGTTCACTCAGACTCACGTCCATCGAGTCAGTGATGCCATCCAGACATCTCATCCTGGGTCGTCCCCTTCTCCTCCTGCCCTCAATCCCTCCCAGCATCAAAGTCTTTTCCAATGAGTCAACTCTTCGCATGAGGTGGCCAAAGTACTGGAGTTTCAGCTTTAGCATCATTCCTTCCATAGAAATCCCAGGGCTGATCTCCTTCAGAATGGACTGGTTGGATCTCCTTGCAGACCAAGGGACTCTCAAGAGTCTTCTCTAACACCACAGTTCAAAAGCATCAATTCTTCAGCGCTCAGCTTTCTTCACAGTCCAACTCTTACATCCATACATGGCTACTGGAACAACCATAGCCTTGACTAGATGGACCTTTGCTGGCAAAGTAATGTCTCTACTTTTCAATGTGCTATCTAGGTTTGTCATAACTTTTCTTCCAAGGAGTAAGTGTCTTTTAATTTCATCTCTGCTGTCACCATCTGCAGTGGTTTTGGAGCCCCAAAGAATAAAGTCTGACAGTGTTTCCACTGTTTCCCCAGCTAATTCCCATGAAGTGATGGGACCAGATGCCATGATCTTCTAGGACATTACAAATCCTTAATAAATAAATAGTTGCTGGTTTTGATATTATCTTTTCCATCTGAGACTAAAACATTCTGAGATTTTTCCTTTCAGCTATCATCATAATTTTTAGAAATGATTACCTTCCTTTCAAAATGAGAATCTCTCCTTATCCCAAATATAGGAAAATACAGTTTAACAGGAAGCTTTGGTTTATTAAATTGCTTTTCGGAGCGAATTTTTGACAAAAGCAAGCATAACATCCAGAAAATGTTTCTTATGGGAAGGTAGAGGAAGTTGTAGAGTATCAGAACTCATCCTGTGAATTTGATATAAACTTGAGAAGTTTACAGCTGTGTTTTATTTGATTGGCCAAATGCTTATATATAATTGGAGCAGAAATTACATGAGAGTTGGAAGTAATATTTGTCTTTCAATACTTTCTTGATTCAAACATTGCCTCAAGAGTAAAATCCCTTAACCCTCGTCTCTGACTTTCCTCTCAGATTCACACCAGTCTTTGATCTGTCTTCCATCAGGCATGGTCCACAGTCTATCGTTATTCTCATTGTCCTAGGGTGAAAAGTAGAGGTTGAGAATTCTGCCATTTACTTTTAGTAACCTAAAGCAAGTTCCCAAGCTCACAGCCTCAGTTC
>SJYQ01001506.1:385705-462760 GCA_006410935.1 Redunca redunca
ACACTAATCTGATTGGATTGGTCCCTTTATAAAAGGAGGGTATATACACCCGTGTAAGGACAGTGAGGCCATCTGCGAGCCTAGAAAAGAGCTCTCACCAGAAATCAGTCCACCTGGACCTTGATCTGGGACTTCTAGCCTCCAGAACTATGAGGAAATGAATTTCTGTTATTCGACCCACCTGGTCTATATATGGCAATTTGTTTTGCCACCCCAAGCTAACTAAAGAAAACACATTCTTGAGAGGTAAATAAATACATGATCAGTAGAAGATGAAGCCAGGGCTGAAGCCAAGCTTTGAGTTTCTAGAGAGAGACTGGTACATTTAGTCCAGAGCCTTCATCCACTCACTTGAGAATCATCATTGCCACAGTAGCTAACCAGCTGCTATTGCTAGATGCTTAATAAATTCAAGTCCTATATCAAGTGCTTTATAAGCATCCTCTCCTTAAATCTTCTGTGTAATACTCAAAATTATTTATTAACAGAACCATTTCATAGTAAACATTCACTCGGAGATGTTCTATATCCTATCCAGTGTCACACAGTTGATAACAGAAAAGGAGTCTAAATCCAAGTTAGTGTGTGCCCCCAAACTCTTGTCCTTAATCATTATGCTAAGCTAGTTATTCTAGAATAATCAAATCATCATTATCATCACCACCACCATCATTATCACCACCAATTTTGTAACCTCTGTATGGAAGAAACTGATCTGTAACTATCAAAACAGATTCATTTGCATTCCCCATCATCTCTTTGAAAGGCATTCACTAAGAATTATCTTTTCTTACACTGTTAGGTGAAAAATAAGTATGCCCAATGACTGTTCTTCTCATAATCAAGTCATGTGCTTAGTGGCTAGGTCGTGTTCAACTCTTTTGCACCACCATGGACCATAGCCTCCCAAGCTCCTGTGTCCGTGGGATTCTCAAGGGAAGAATACTGGAGTGGGCTGTCATTTCCTCCTCCAGGGGATCTTCCCGACCCAGGGAGCAAACCTGCATCGCCTACATTGCAGGCAGATACTTTACCCTCTGAAGTCACCTTAAGTTACTAGTGTTTGTCTGATCCAACTATGTTTTTTACAAAATTCACACGTAGTTCAGCATTAAGCTTTGTCTTAAAAACCTAATTCCAGTGAAAGAAGGCTGCAGCTGGAAGTAGTCATATAGCTGGCTTCTTTATTTCACCACCCAGCTTGCTCGCCAGCTTCTGACTATCAAAGGTGATGGAGATGAATTTTACTCCAACTTCTGACTTTTTTTCAATTGGCTTCATACTCTTCAGACTTGCAAATATTTCCAAGAGATGCTTTCTCTCGTGGACACGTGTTTCTTCAGAAATTTGCTTCACTGAGGAATTTTGTCCTAGAGTTTATTTAACCCAGACAAACCACATCCCTCTTCCTGATGGTCATCTCGGACTTTTTAACTCAGCACTAATAAGTCAGCCTCTAGCCAAGCAACTAGAGGATAAAGTCTCTCCACTTTCTTTGTGAGCTTGTTAGACAGACCTCAATACCACCCTCACTGAACATTCCCTCATCTGTAACCCACATCTATCTGGACCACAGGATACTCCTGAATATCCTTTGCCCTGATGAATTTGGGATGTGTAGGATAAGCCTAGTGCAGCACTAGTCTAAAAAGCAGAGACATTATTTTGCCAGCCAAGGGCTGCCTAGTTAAGGCTATTGTTTTTCCAGTAGTCCTGTATGGATGTGAGAGTTGGACTGTGAAGAAAGCTGAGAGCTGAAGAATTGATGCTTTTGAACACTGGTGTTGGAGAAGACTCTTGAGAGTCCTTTGGACTGCAAAGAGATAAAACCAGTCCATTCTAAAGGAAATCAGTCCTGAATATTCATTGGAAGGACTGATGTTGAAGCTGAAATTCCAGTACTTTGGCCACCTGATGCAATGGGCTGACTCATTAGAAAAGACCCTGATGCTGGATAAGATTGAAGGCAGGAGGAGAAGGGGAAGACAGAGGATGAGATGGCTGGATGGCATCACCGACTCAACGGACATAAGTTTGAGTAAACTCCAGGAGTTGGTGATGAACAGGGAGGCCTGGCGTGCTGTGGTCCATGAGGTTGCAAAGAGTCGGACACGACTGAGTGACTGAACTGAACTGAATAATTTACTTACAATGTTGTGTTCATTTCAGGTATACAGTAAAGTGATTCTAATGTGTGTGTGTAGATATAAAAGAAGTCATTTCAGTCATGTCCCACTCTTTGCTACCCTGTGGACTGTAGCCCACCAAGCTCCACTGTCTATGGGATTCTCCAGGCAAGCATACTAAAGTGGGTTGCCATGCTCTCCTCCAAGGAATCTTCCTGACCCAGGGACTGAAGATTGAACCTAAGTCTCTTAGGTCTCCTGCATTGGCAGGTGGGTTCTTTACAACTCATGCCATCTGGGAAGCCATATATATATATTCTTTTTTGCATTTTTTTCATTATAGATTATTACAAGATACTGAATATAGCTCACTGTGCTACACAGTATGTCCTTGTTAGTTATCTATTTGATACACATAACATGTGTATTTTAATTCCAGACTTCTACCCTCATTCTTTTTCATGTTTTCTAAGCAAGTAAAAGAGTTCAAGTGCCATTGAACAGATTTTTCTTTTATATATATATATTTTGCACATGATCCATTCCTCAGACATTTTGATATCTAATGTTGATCATATTAACACTTAAACTGAAGGTATGATACTGTATTAGATCTTGAACATTTACTAGCATAGATTATGTGATAAACTTTGAAATAAAAAGATGGATCCTGATTATAAGGCATAATCACTGTATGATGTTCTTAAATTACTTAAGCTTTCTGTGCTCATTCTTCATCAGATTGGTAGAGATAATGCAAGTTTCTTACTTATTACATCATGGTAAGAATTAAATAAGCTACTGTAGATAAACTGATTAAAATAGAAAATAATATATTAATGCAAAATAAGTGTTTTAAGAGAAAATGCATAGTTCTTTCATAGTGAGGAGAAGGAAAAATGACTATAACTTTTATGGAAAATTAAGAGTGATGACAGAGTCAGGGTCTTATACTCAAATGCTTACCGATGCTACTGTAAACACAGAATGAATGAAGTAGGTCAAATTAAAAAAGAGGAGGGAAATAGTGCCCTGGAGAGCCTGTCTCCTCTGAAGTGGACAGGAAATTCTCAGTCCCAGATGACTGTTCGTTCAGAGGCCAGCCAACCCAGTACAGTCAGATACATTCTTTTTACACTGTTTTCAAAAGAAGTGGAAATCTAGGTTTTTACATGAAATCTCCCCACTCTAAAACTGTTGCAAACTTTTCCATCTTTCTTTAACACTGAATGTGTTTACTAGTCAAATCCCTCCATGAGCTGACAGGTTGAGACTTTAAACATGGGAAAATGTGGATGCTACCTGGGGCCTCAGAGGGAGTAATAACCATTTCTTGAAGAAAGCAAAAAAAAAAGAAAGAAAGAAAGAAAAATCTATGATCACTTTCAGCCATATGTGTTTTGTTCTCTTTGTTAGTTTTTCATGGAGAACAGGACTTTGTTAAGTGGAGAGATCTTTCTTCCAAGATCCTTCCACGTGTACTCAGTACAGCGTTCAAAGCCTTTGAACCACAGGCTCAGAGTCTTGGAGACAGGAGAAAGCATAGCTTGTTCAGAAATAGATTGTTGAGAGTCCGAGTGAGTTATATTTAGATTTCTGACATACAAAAGCAATTAAATTTCCTTGGTTCTTCCATTTAGCTGAATATGTGTCCTTAATTATTGTTTTGATAACAAAGGCAGAATAGAATGGCAGAACCAGAATCCCTGTGATATAATAAAGCACAGGTCTACCTTATTTAAACAAATGATTCTATTACACAAGTACTCAGCTATCATTTCTAAAGGAAAATGTTTAATTTTACTCCAAGATTTTCTCTTAGCAAACAATAATTCTGATACTCATAGTATGAAAAATGGTGACATAGGCATTAGGAAAATATTGTAGTGTATATACTCAAATTACACATTATTAAAAAAAACAGAATTAAAAGGACAATTTAGTGTTTAAAAATAATTTCATGTCTGATTATCCTGGCAAATCTGATTGTCAGTGTTGCTTAGCACTTATAAACGTTGGCCTTTATAACTTGTGTGGGTTGTCAAAGTTTTAATAACAACCGCTGACAGTATATGCCATTTACCTTTATGAGCTCCTCACTAAGAAATGGTACAATGCCATTCAGCATACATAATGGAAGAATAGTTACATAATTAATTATTTTAGCATCAAGGCTTTTCTCTTTGTTGTGAAGAACTTAAAAAGTTTACTTTAACTCATGTTTCACTAGTATTTCATTTCTAATCTGAGATTTCAACAGTCTTGTATGAAAAAGGCTTCCCAGGTGGTGCTAATAGTAAAAAAAAAAAAAAAAAACACCTAGCAATGCAGGAGACGCAGGTTGGATTCCTGGGTTGGGAAGATGCCCTGGAGGAGGGCATAGCAACCCATTCCAGTATTCTTGCCTGGAGAATCCCATGGACAGAAGAGATTGTCGGGCTATGGCCCATAGGGTTGCAGTCAGACACAGCTGAAGTGACTTATTATGCAACACATATGAAGAGTTAATACTAGTTCAGCTCAGTTGAGTTCAGCCATTCAGTATTGTCCAACTCTCTTTGACTGCACAGACTGCAGAACACCAGGATTCCCTATCACCAACTCATGGAGCTTGCTTAAACTCATGTCCATCCAGTTGGTGATGCCATCCAACCAGCTCATCCTCTGCCATCCCCTTCTCCTCCTGCCTTCAATCTTCCCCAGCATCAGGGTCTTTTCCAGTGAGTCATTTCTTCACATCAGGTGCCAAAGTATTGGAGTTTCAGCTTCAGCATCAGTCCTTCCAATGAATATGCAAGACTGATTTCCTTTAGCATGGACTGGTTGGATCTCCTTGTAGTCCAAGGAACTCTCAAGAGTCTTCTCCAGCACCACAGTTCAAAAGCATCAATTCTTCAGCACTCAGCTTTCTTTATAGTCCAACTCTCACATCCATACATGACCACTGGAAAAAGCATAGCTTTGACTAGACAAACTGTTGTTGGCAAAGTAATGTCTCTGCTTTTTAATATGCTGTCTAGGTTAGTCATAACTTTTCTTCAAAGGAGCAGGCGTCTTTCAATTTCATAGCTGCAGTCACCATCTGCAGTGATTTTGGAGTCCAAGAAAATAAAGTCTGTCACTGTTTCCATTGTTTCCCCATCTATTTCCCATGAAGTGATGGGAACAGATGCCATGATCTTTATCTTTTTGAATGCTGTTTTAAGCCAGCTTTTTCACTCTCCTCTTTCACTGTCATCAAAAGGCTCTTCACTTCCTCTTCACTTTCTGCCATAAGGGTGGTATCATCTGCATATCTGAGGTTATTGATGTTTCTCCCTGCAGCCTTGATTCCAACTTTGCTTCATCTGTTGGAGAAGGAAATGGCAACTCACTCCAGTGTTCTTGCCTGGAGAATCCTGTGGACAGAGGAGCTTTGGTGGGCTGCTGTCCTGGGCTCTCAGAGTCAGACACGACTGAAGTGATTTAGCATGCATTGCTTCATCCAGTCATGCATTTTGCAGGATGTAATCTGCATATAAGTTAAATAAGCAGGGTGTGGATATACTGCCTTGACATACTCCTTTCCCAATTTGAAACCTGTCCATTGTTCCATGTGCAGTTCTGGTTCTAACCATTGCTTCTTGACCTGTGCACAGATTTCTCAGGAGGCAGATAAGGTGGTCCGGTATCTCAGTCTCTTTAAGAATTTTCCACTGTTTGTTGTGATTCACACAGTCAAAGGCTTTAGCGTAGTCAATGAAGCAAAAGTGTATGTTTTTCTGAAATCCTCTTGCTTTTTTGATGATCCAGCAGATGTTGGCAATTTGATCTCTGGTTCCTCTACCTTTTCTAAATCTATCTTGAATATCTGGAAGTTCTTGGTTCATACGCTTTTGAAGCCTATTTTGGAGAATTTTGAGCATTACTTATATGAAAAAAGACTTCACTTAGTCAGTCATATCTGGGTTTCAGTGTTCATTTCACCGCTTACTTGCTGTGTAACATTAGGCAAGTCACTAAAATGTTCTGAGCATCGCTTACCTCTTCTGTAAGATGATGTTTATTATAATAACTTCCTCATGGTCTTGATAAAAGGATCAAATTAGATTATATTTATAAAATGTTCGTAGGCTGCTTAGCATTACCAGAAGCTTAGCCATGGAATATTAATTGCTATGGTGATGAAGATTGAAAAGAGGAGTAGAGGAAAACAATCACTGACCTTTAAAATAAATGTATTATAAAGAGCAGAAGAAATGGGTAGTCCATGGGAGGTGAGGTTTAGCCTTGGCTAAGATTCACATTGTTTGTAACAAGGATGAACAATGAAAAACATGAACAATTTATTGCAATAGTCAGTGGCCATACCAAGGCTTGGTAGCCTTTACAAACGAAGCAAGGCAATTTGGATATTGAGTACTGAGCAATTGGTAGTCACAAATTCAGAGATAGCTAGTCCAACTCCTTTATTTTTGGAACAAGAAAACTAAATCTCAAAATAATGGAGTGAGTATCATTCAGGTGAACAGTGGTGGATATGGGGATAATCTGAGCCCTGATGGATTCCCTCTCTGTGACACTATGCCCCACATATTGTGCATTTTGATCTACTTAATTAATTTATTTATCTATTAATGATTAAGTATAATTTATCCCAGGTGCTAGTCTTGGTGCTGGAAAAACAGTTATGACTAAAGCAGATGTGGTCACTATTATCATGTGCTAAAACAGCTGGCACTCCAAATCTATAGGTTTCTCATCCATGGCTTTTACCAACAAAAGATCAAAAAATTTGGGGAGAAAATTCCAGAGAGTTCCAAGAAGCAAAAATTGAATTTGCTGCAAGCCAGCAACTATGTACAGTGAACTCTTGAATAACATGGGTCTGAGCTGTATTGGTCAACATTTATGCAGATTCTTTTCCACTAAATATGTTATACAGTACTACATGAACCAGGACTGACTGAGTTTGTGAATGTTGAACCACAGTTACAAAGGACTGACTTTAGATTATAAGTAGATTTTTGAATGACTGAGAGAAGGAGGTTCAAAATCATTTTCCTTAACCTCCATATTGTTAAATTCTATTTACAGCTATTTACATATATTTTATGTGGTATTATAAATTATAAGTATTCTAGAGATGATTTAAAGTATATGGGAGAATGTGAGTATGCAAATATCAATACTATATCATTTTATATAAGACAATTGAGCATCCCTGGTTTTGGTATCCAAGAGAGATTCTGTTACCAATCCCTCCCAGATACTGAGAGATGACTGCAGCCTAAGTGGAGGAAACACACTATAAAGATGAATTTTAAGAGTTAGTGTAATTGACAATAGTAAGATTAGATGCTCTACAGAAACTAAAGGGAATCATTCTTAACCTGAGTTTCCTTTTTTATTGACTCTGTAGCTTCAACAAGCCATTTAAAGTAACTGAGCATTAGTTACTTGATATACAGAAGAGGAATTTTAATATTTTTTCAAGACTTTTATATGGATTTTAGATAATTATATAGTGTATGTTTATTATAGTGCNAACATATCATGGTTATTAGTATTATTACAGGCATACATTGGAGATGTTGCAGGCTTATTCCAGGCTATTATAATAAAGTGAATATTGTAATTGACTGTAATAAAACTACCCACAATTTTTTTTGCCTTCTCTTTGCATATAAAAGTTATAGTTATACTACACTATTAAGTGTGCAGTAGCATTATGTCTTTAAAAAAAAGCAATGCATATACTTTAATTAAAAACAACTTGATTGTGAAAAAGTCTAACCATAATTGGATAATGTGGGGATGCTACAAACTTTCAATCTGTGAAAAAAAGAAAAAAGCAATTTTTGTGGATCTCAATGAAGTGAAGAACAGTAAAATGAGGTATGCCTGTATTAAGCACTGGCTATCACTTGGATCACATCCTTGTGTAACTCTATGAAAGTATGAACCATGCCCTGTAGGGTCACCCAAGACGGACATGTCATGGTGGAGAGTTCTGACAAAATGTGGTACATGGGAGAAGAGAATGGCAAACTGCGTCAGTATTCTTGCCTTGAGAACCCTGTGGACAGTATGAAAAGGCAAAAAGGTATGACACTGAAATATGAACTCCCCAGATCGGTAGGTGCCAAATGTGCTACTGGAGAAGAATGGAGACATAGCTCCAAAAAGAATGAAGAGATAGAGCCAAAGTGAAAAGAATGCCCAGTTATGGACATGACTGGGGATTGAAGTAAAGTCACATGCTGTAAAGAGCAGTATTGCAAAGGAACCTGCAATGTTAGGTCCGTGAATCAGGGTCAATTGGAAGTGGCCAAACAGGAGATGGCAAGCATGAACATCAACAATTTAGGAATCAGTGAACTAAGATAGACTAAAATGGGCAAGTTTAATTCAGATGACCATTATAACTACTACTGTGGGGAAGAATCCCTTAGAAGAAATGGAGTAGCCCTCACAGTCAACAAGAGTCCAAAGTGCAGTACTTGGATGCAATCTCATAAGCGACAGAATGATCTCTGTTCTTTTCCAAGGCAAACCATTCAATATCACAGTAATCCAAGTCTATGCCCTGACCAGTAATGCCAAAGAAGCTGAAGTTAAATGGTTCTATGAAGACCTACAAGCCTTTCTAGAACTAACACCCCAAAAAGATGTCCTTTTCAACACAGAAGACTGGAATGCAAAAGTAGGAAGTCAAGAGATACCTGGAGTAACAGGCCAGTTTGGCCTTGGAGTACAGAATGAAGCAGGCAAAGGCTAACAGAGTTTTGCCAAGAGAATGCACTGGTCATAGCAAACACCCTCTTCCAACAACACAAGAGAAGAGTCTACACATGGACATCACCAGATGGTCAATACTGAAATCAGATTGATTATATTCTTTGCAGCCAAAGTTGTAGAAGCTCTATAGAGTCAGTAAAAACAAGACTGGGAGCTGACTGTGGCTCAGATCGTGGACTCCTTAATGCAAAATTCAGGCTTAAATTGAAGAAAGGAGGGAAAAACCCTAGACCATTCAGTCTAGTGGAATGACATAAATCAAATAAATCCCTCATTATTATACACTGGAAGTGACAAACAGATTCAAGGGACTAGATCTGATAGACAGATCTATGGATGGAGGTTGATGACATTTTACAGGAGGCAGTGATCAAGACCATCCCCAAGAAAAAGAAATGCAAACAGGCAAAATGTTGTCTGAGGAGGCCTTACAAATAGCTGAGAAAAGAAAAGAAGCTAAAGGCAAAGTAGAAAAGGAATGATATATTCATCTGAATGCAGAGTTCCAAAGAATAGCAAAGAGAGATAAGAAAACCTTCCTGAGTGATAAATGCAAAGAAATAGAGGGGAAAAAAATAGAATGGGAACAACTAGAGATCTCTTTGAGATAATTAGAGATATTCTTTATTTCATGCAAATATGGGCACAATAAAGGACAGAAATAGTACGGACATAACAGAAGCAGAAGATATTAAGAAGAGGTGGCAAGAATACAGAGAATAAGTGTACAAAAATATGTTCTTAATGACCTGTATAACCACGATTATGTAATTACTCACCTAGAGATAGACATCCAGGAGGGCAAAGTCAAGTAGGCCTTATGAAGCATCCCTACAAACAAATCTAGTGAAGGTGATGGAATTTCAGCTGGGCTATTTCAAGTCCACAAAGTTGATGCTGTTAAAGCGCTGCACTCAATATGCCAGCAAATTTGTAACCTCAGCAGTAGCCACAGGATTGGAAGATCAGTCTTCATTCCAATTCAGAAGAAAGATAATGCCAAAAAATATTCAAACTACCATACAGTTGCACTCATCTCACACACTAACAAAGTAATGATTAAAATTATCCAAGCTAGGCTTTAACAGTATGTGAACCAAGAACTTCCGGATGAATAAGCTGGATTTAGAAAAGGCAGAGGAACCAGAAATCAAATTGCCAACATCTGTTGGATTATTGAAAAAGCAAGAGATTTTCAGAAAAACATATACTTCTGCTTCATTGCCTACTTAAAGCCTTTGACTCTGTGAATCACAACTAACTGGAAAATTCTGAAAGAGATGGGAATAACAAACTACCTTACCTGCCTCCTGAGAAATCTGTATGCAGGTCAAGAAGCAACTGTTATAACTGGACATAGAACAACAGACTGAGTCCAAATTGGGAAAGGAGTATGTAAAGGCTGAATATCGTCACCCTGCTTATTTAACTTATATGCAGAGTACATCATGTAAAATGCATGACTAGATGAAGCACAGGCTGGAATCAAGATTGCAGGGAGAAATATCAATAACATCATATATACAGATAATATTGCCCTTATAGCAGGAAGAGGAACTAAAGATCCTCTTGATGAAAGTGAAAGAGGAGAGTGAAAAAACTGGCTTAAAACTCAATATTCAAAAAACAAAGATCATGGCATCTGTTCCCATCACTTCATGGAAAATAGATGGGGAAACAGTGGAAACAGTGACAGACTTTATTTTCTTGGACTCCAAAATCACTGCAGATGGTGACTGCAGCTATGAAATTAAAAGATGCCCACTCCTTGGAAGAAAAGTTATGACTAACCTAGACAGCATATTAAAAAGCAGAGACATTACGTTGCCAACTAAGGTTTGTCTAGTCAAAGCTATGGTTTTTCCAGTAGTCATGTATGGATGTGAGAGTTGGACTATAAAGAAAGCTGAGTGCCGAAGAATTGATGCTTTTGAACTGTGGTGTTGGAGAAGACTTGAGAGTTCCTTGGACTGCAGGGAGATCCAACCAGTCCATCCTAAAGGAAATCAGTCCTGAATATTCATTGGAAGGGATGATGCTGAAGTCCAGTACTTTGGCTACCTGATGGGAAGAGCTGACTCGTTTGAAAGGACACTGATGCTGGGAAGGATTGAAGGTGGGAGGAGAAGGGGTGACAGAGGATGAGATGGTTGGATGGCATCACCAGCTGGGTGGATCTGAGTTTGAGCAAACTCCGGGAGTTGGTGATAGACAGGGAAGCCTGGCGTGCTGCAGTCCATGGGGTTGCAAAAGTTGGACATGACTGAGTGAACTGAACCGAAATGAACTAATAATTCAGGCACCATTCTAAGGACTTCATTTTTATTTTATGTTTTCTTCACAAACATCTTATGAAATAGGTATTGGTCTTTATCCAGTTCTCTAAATGGTGAAACTGAGGACCAGAAAGATTAGTTTTCTTGCCCAGAGACACAGAAGTAATAAAAATGGTGGAATTTGAGTTGAGGCCCAGGAAATTTAGCTCCATAACTCCTAATGAGAGCTTGAAGTTCCTTCCTGGAAGTGACCCACATGGGCATGTGGGTGGTGGGTGGTGGGGAGAAATCTGTTTTCTGACTTTGACTTAACAGGGACTAAAGATTCTAGAAGCTGTACAAGGTGGTTTTTTCTATGTCCCAGAGACTTTATTACTGATACAATAGGATTAGTCCCAAAGGTAAATTAATTTCAAGCACATTGTACAGCAGATACTAAGGGCTAAATGTGTATCTTGTCCCTTCTCCTGGTCTTCCTTTCTGACTTCCCACATGTTTCATTGCTTGTTGGATCCTTCAATTGACACATCAAACAGTACTTAAAAAATCAAAACCACAATAAGTTATTACCTAATATTGGTCAGAATGGCCATCATCAAAAAGTTTAAAAATACTAATTACAGAGAGGGTATGGAGAAAAGATACCCCTCCCGTACTGTTGTTGATGGAGAATGTAAATCAGTGAAGCTACTATGGAAAACCAGCAGAGAGGTTCTTTATAAAAGTTAAAATATAGTTACCATAAGATGCAGCAATCTCACTCCTGGGTGTATATATCCAGAGAAAAACAAAAACTCTAGTTTAGAAAGATACATGCACTCCAGTGTCGTAGCAGCACTGTTTATGATAGCCAAGACATGGANAACAGTTATGATTCCATCACAAAGCAGCATGTTTGATGCCTCACTTACTCCTTTCCTGAGCCCTCCCACTCAAAGTGATATCTCTGCTTTTAAATACAGTGTCTAGGTTTGTCATAACTTTTCTTCCAAGGAGCAAGTGTCTTTTAATTTCATGACTGCAGCCACTGTCCTCAGTGATTTTGGAGTCATTTATTTGCCCTAGAGTGATGGGACCAGATGCCGTGATCTTAGTTTTTTGAATGTTGTTTTAAGCCAGCTTTTCACTCTCCTCTTTCACTTTCATCAAGAGGATCTTTAGTTCCTCTTCACTTTCTGCCATTACAGTGGTGTCATCTGCATTCCTGAGGTTGTTGATATTTCTCCTGGTAATCTTGATTCCAGCTTGTGATTCATCTAGCCTGGAATTTTGTACTTACACACAGTAGATTTCTTTATCAGTGACAGTCCTCACCCACTTCCCAGCCATAGAGTCAGAATCTTTTCAGATGCCTGGGTTTTGTGTTCCAATCCCCTTTCTGCCAAAGGTTATACACCTCAATCCTTTTATCTGACTAAAAGGGTGTACACTGAACAAAGAGCTCATGTTGTTAACTAGGTATTAAAAACAACAAATAGACCTGGGGAAAAGTGAAAACAGTGGCAAATTTTATTTTATTGGGCTCCAAAGTCACTGTGGACGGTAACTGCAACCAAAAAGTTAAAAGACACAACAGAGGATGAGAGGGTTGGATGGCATCACTGACTAGATATAGCTGAGTTTGAGCAAACTTTGGGAGATGGTGAAGGACAGAGAGACCTGACATGCTGCAGTCCATGGGGTCACAGAGAGTTAGACACAACTTAGTGACTGAACAACAAGGCTCTTTATGAGATAACTGAAAAGATAAAAGGAGAGCCTTGATGTTTCATGGAGGTGGTGAGTACAGAAAGGGAAGGGAAGAGATTAGACGTCTTAACACTGAGAAGCTTGGAGGAGGGGCACTAAAGAGCTGAAGTGAAGGCGTCTGAGGAGGGGGGACTGCTCTGCTGTTGTTCAGCCTCAGCTCAATGCAGGCGCCCTGTGGGGCTGTGACCCTGTG
This sequence comes from Redunca redunca, assembly GCA_006410935.1. NCBI lineage: Eukaryota > Metazoa > Chordata > Mammalia > Artiodactyla > Bovidae > Redunca > Redunca redunca. The sequence continues at coordinate 398,830 of SJYQ01001506.1, forward strand.
CCCTGGGCGAAGGAGTCTGCTCTGCTGATGCTGCTGATCTGAAGGGGGAATGACTAAGGTGCAAGGGCTTGCTGCAAAAGTGGGAAAAAAACCCTGCAAATTGGTCCTAGCTGCTGTTCTGGGAAGGCAGTGCTGTTGAAGGTGTGAAGATGTATACCCGGAATACCTGCAGGAGCACCAAACAGGCAGGGAACTCGCTGGAAGGGAAAGGAGCCAGAAAGTCCCTTCTTCCTTCTCCAGCCTTGTAGTCTCCTTCTAGCACCCCCTACTGGTGGGCTGACCTGGGAAGAACGGGGAATTGGAGACCATGAAATAGGAACATCGCTTTTCTCAGGTGCGGATGTCCTTGTGATGGGTTTCACCCCCCTTTTCCAGAAATGACTTTCCCACTCTGACTTCCAACCCACGTTCTACAAACACTTCCTAGATTCCCTTGCCGAGGAGCTTGGCATAAACAAGGACAAAAACAGTACTTACCTTTCAGTACATTTTTATCCATCGTAGTCTTGAGAGTGAGGAATTGCCCCTCAGATACCTACCTGTGGACAGCATCAATTTGGTTACTATATTAAAATGTAAAAAAGGGAGGAAGTAATGGAACAGTGGGGGTAAAGCTCTTCTGTATCCTGGTGAGGGAGGGGCCATGATATTTTTATTAAAATGACAGGAGTAAAGTAATTCTTGCAAAGGATAAAAATACCCTCATCGTTAATTACATAATATATTATCTTAGATAACACCTATTTTTATGTATTATTATAGTTGATCCACAAATAATTGTGGGACCTAGTTAATACTAAGAACTATACAGATGAGGAAACAGAGATTTAGAGAGTTTATGTGATCCAAACATGATTACCCATGTCCAACTCTTTGCAACCCCACAGACTGTAACCCACCAGCCTCCTCCATCCATGGGATTCTCCAGGCAAGAGTACAAGAATGGGTTGCCATTTCCTTCTCCAGGGGATCTTCCCAACCCAGGGATTGAACCCGGGTCTCCCACATTATAGTCAGCCACTTTACCATCTGAGCCACCAGGGAAATAAACATGATTTCCCATATAGGATAAGAGTGGGGTGCCGAATGACATCTGAAAGTGCATGACTTTGAAGGTAGACCAACCATGTGTGAATCTTGGTTCTGTCATTTACCACTTGAGACACCTAGGTCATGATATGATTGCCTGAGACTCAGTTTTTACCTAAAAAAAAAATATATATGATATATTCTTCTTTATATTATTATAAAATTTAAGTGATATAAGATATTTAAAATGGCTAATACAAGTGGTAACACGATTACCCATATAGGATATGAGTGAGGGTGGGCTGTGTTGGTGTGACAACAACTGTTGTCTTGTTTATATTTGTAGTTTTTGTTGTAATAATTGTCGTTTTGGTGGTGATAAAGAAAATGATGATGGCTTGCTTAGCTAAAATTTGAACTCAGGATTTTTGTCTTTAGATATTACACTCTTCATAAACACACCACTTCCCCTGCCTCACTCCATTTTTCTCATGCATTATCCAGAAGAGTTTAAATTTGATTTTTCTCTGCTTTTAAATATAATCAACATCTTTATGTCCTTACCAGTTATAACATTTGGATCTGCAACACCATCAAGCAGTCTTTAGTGTTTGTGTATAAAGAAGGACTGAGGGCTAAGTAGTTATATTGCATACAAGCTAAAACTAAAACAGCCCTCCTTTCTTGCAAGATAAGCAGAGAAAACTCCATTAGCAACAACGCTCAGTCAGGCAGACAGGCCTAGCACATCAGGGTGTGTATTTGAAAGAGCTGCTGATACGGAAACCAAAAGGTATGTGACTTATGTTATTCACTTCGTGACTGCTAAGCACGAAACAAAAATCACCTGGAAGGTACAGAAGCATGCATGGAACTCTTTGGAGCCATAGCAAAGAACTTCACCTGAGCAGTAAGGAAAGGAGGCATGAATGCAGCTCAGGCAAATTCTGCTTCCTTTTCAGGACTTAACTGATTATGCATTGTGAAGACCTTTGTCCCCCAAAAAATTAGAAGTCGTTACTGATACAGCAGACAGTTCGCAGTAATAATTAGCTCTTCTACAGTCATGACTTTTTAATGCTAGAACCTTCATTTTCCGTTTGCTCGTTAGAGATTTCAAAAGGTTAGGTGTGTTGTTTCACTTTTGAGAAGCTGTTTAAATGTTTGTGTCATCAAGGCTACCATTTACAAAATATTTAATCAGCATCTATAGTCGTGATAATAGCTGCTGTTTGCTGAACACCAGAAGGCATCAGGATATATCAGAATACTCTGTGCATATTTTCTCTAATTCGAAGACCTTTTTAGGTATGGTGAGCCTTATTTTGCAGATCAGGAAACTGTGCCTTGGTGTTAGTGATCTTGCCCAATGTTACACAATTACTAAATAGCAAAGGTAGGAGTTAAGTCTATTTCTCTAATCTCGAACTCTGCATTTTAAATAATTTATTTATTCTTAATTGGAGGACATTTGCTTTACAATATTATGTTGGTTTCTGCCATACATCGACATGAATCAGCCATGGGTTATACATATGCCCCCTCCCTCTTGAACCTCCCTCCCACCTCCCCCCCCATCNACCTCCCTCCCACCTCCCACCCTATCCCACCCCTCTAGGTTGTCACAGAGCACCAGATTTGATTATGTATTATATCATATAGCATATTAAACAGCATATTATCCCTGTATCATACAGCAAATTCCCACTGTTGGTGGGAATGTAAATTGTTATAGCCACTATGGAGAATAGTATGGATTCCTTAAAAAACTAGGAATACAACTACCATATGACCCAGCAATCCCACCACTGGACATATACTTTGAGGAAACCATAACTGAAAAAGACACATGTACCCCATTGTTCATTGCAGCACTATTTACAATAGCTAGGACACAGAAGCAGCCTAGATGCCCATCGACAGATGAATGGATAAACAAGTTACATATATAAACAAGGGAATATGACTCAGCCATAAAGAAGAATGCATGAGTCAGTGGAATGAATGAATGAGTCAGTCAGTGAATGAAGTGGATGAACCTACAGTCTATTGTACAAAATGAAGTAAGTCAGAAAGAGAAAAACAAATATACATTAACGCATACACAGAATCTAGAAAAATAGATCTATATTCAGGGCAGCAATGGAAACGTAGACATAGTGAAGAGACTTGTGGACAAAATGGGGGGAAGAGTGGATGGGATGAATTGGGAGACAAGCACTGAAATATATTCATTCATTACCATATATAAAATAGATAGCCGGTGGGAATTTTCTATATGAAACCCTGCATTCTTCAAAGTCTATTGTGCTATCTCTAGGCACATAATATTCCCCAGAGAGTAAAAGCAAATTCGATAATTTTGTTATACCTATACCATGAGAAAGTGGCTTTAAGTTCTACTTTTTCCCCCTCAAAAATGAGCTTTGTATCCATTTACATTCTTTCTTCCCCACTTACCAGCTAGGGCCCCCAGGCACCTTCCCTTTTTCTGGTGTGGTCCCTGCACTCTCTTAACAGAGTGGCCTGCACTGGGCTTTAAATAGGGAAGCTCTGCAGTGTGCTTTACCATAGATGTGTGTGTTCATTCACCCCTTTAACAAGCTTTCTGTGAATCTTTGGGGGCCACATCCTGGGCTAGGCTCATACAGTGATTAATAAATGCTCTTTCCCTTTGTGTTTCCATCTCAGAAAGTTTTCATCATATCCTAAAAGCTGTATTACTCAGTTTGGTGCTGAAGTCCCCAAATCTAAGATAAAAGAAAGAGGAGTTTTAATGAACAAACTTCCGTGAAAGGGAGAATAGTTCTTTGAATGTTTTCCCCTTTATGGAGAAAAAGTGCATTTATTTTGCATTGTGGATATTGATATTAAAAAATAAAAATCAGACGAGAGAAAGGACTTACATATTGTTCCACCAAACTGAGAACTGTGCCATATTTAGTAACAACAATTTGTGGTAAAGATCAGTCACATATGAAAGCCTTTTGAACATTTTCGTTGGTTCAATTTTGAGATAAAAATGTTCTAATGAATATTCAGCCATTGTGTCTGGCATGGTGTTGCCTTTTAAGTATTTCTAATGTCCCATTAGTCACACGTTTGTAAATACACTGTGGCGTTTCTCTCTGGCCATTTGAACACAAATGAAAGCTACTGATGAGAAATCCAAAGCTGTGGCTTGCTGAATACAGAGCAAAAGTTGCTCCTCCTTGGATCCTCGAAAGTCAAAGCTCTCAAGGGAGTGGATTTTGAGGAATATAAATTCTCACTCATAATGTCAGAAGGCTCAAAGGGAGGTATGAAACCATCTGTTCCAACACCTCATTTCATAAATGAGAAATCTGGGGCCCAGAGAGGCTGACTGGCTTATCCAGTCCCAAAACTAATTGGCCAGAATTGGCAATTTTGGTGACAAGAGTGAACAGATTGAAATATACAGTTATGCTAATGAAGTAGGTGGGAGGAGTAAGAGGGAAAGCAGAGAGAAAAGGGAGAGGGTGTGACCCTGGACCCCAGCCATCAACCCCATTGCCAAGGGACTCTGTGTAGAGTGGAGGGCGGGCTGATACATCAGCTGGTGTTCATGCTCTTTCCATTATACCACACTGTCACTCCATATGGGAAAACTCCAAGCCCTAATTGCTTTATTTAAGATCTAAATGCAGTCTCTCACCCAACTCCGTATGCCCACTTCTTCTGTTAAATATCCTTGGAAAGCCAGCATTGCAAAGATGCTCAACTTCTTGTATTTTTTCAATAAATACGTGATTGACATTCAACGGCTATTTCTCCCTGCTGCTCATTGTAGAGTGTAAGAAATGACAAATGGCATTGACACTTGCAGCAGAGTACAACGTTAGAGCTTAAAGGAATAGGTTCAATATGGAGTCGGATTTGTTCTTCTCTATAATATTACCTGTGGTCTGAAGTGTCTCATTCGGGGCATATTCCAAAGGCCTCTTATGTGCCTGGGTATATGACGTTCCCTGTTTTCAGTTTTACGACTGATAATAGACTCTCTTCCCATCCTCGCCCCCTCCCTTATTGAAGTCCCCATTAGATCCAGTTTGAGTAGCCAGTTCCCACTTTTTTCTGGTCGTGTTGCTTTTATGCAGCCATCTTTAGTCTCTGTGATCTTTTCCTCTGATGGTGCAAGAGGAAAATCAATGAATCTGTAGACGAAGAGACCACTGACTCCACTTCCTTTCTCATGTCCTGTCTCCACGTCTTTTCTCACTGCTGCCTCTAGTTTCTAGCACCACGTGACCCAGTTATGGCCCCTAAAGGCTTGATAATTGTCATCTCTGGCAAGAGCCCCATTTTCACTGCAGCACATAGTGCCCTTCTCAGAGGAGAGCAGAGAAGGGCGTATGCCTGGTCAGCAGAGTTTAACTATTAAATGTGTTGTCAGTTGGTCACTGCCAGAACAGGGAGGTAATTAGCATCAGGGATACTTAGCATTTAGAAATCAATACAAGAGTAACACCTATACTCTCTGAAACGACAAAAGCATCCTGACTGCAGGTAGCTCAATCTCGAGTCCTGGGTCCAGAGATGTCTTAAATCTTGCTTCAGAGGCCCCTGACTTGGCCTGATTAAAAATGTTTTTTAGGGAGCCATGCATTGGTTTTGGTTCCCAGGTGTCTGAGTTAGATATTTCCTGAGGTCTGAAACAGCAAATAAATATGTGACAATAAACCTGAAAATACATGAAGGAAAAATTTTAATTTGTGTCACCTCTCTCAAAGGTATGAGGTATAAAACAGCTTGGTATGTTTTAGGGAAGAACAGTTGGCTCAGAGTTGCAGAAAAGGTCAGAGAGGGGAGTGTCAGTTGATATTAAAAAAAAGATCAAATTATTAAGTCCTTGGAAAGCATATTAAGAGGTTTGGGCACCATCAAAAATCAATTGGTATTAATATAGGTTTTCAATCAAGAAATTTACATGATCAGATCTGCATTTTATAAAGACTAATTGGGTACAATGTGGAGAATGGATTGCAATGTAGCTGGAAAAGAGGGGATTTAGAGTTCATATGGAGAAGGAAATGGCAACCCACTCCAGTATTCTTGCCTGGAAAATCCCCAGACATGGAGCCTGGTGGGCTACAATCCACAAGGTCCCAAAAGAGTCGGACGTGACCCAGCAACTGAATAGGAGACCATATTGGGAAACCTGTGGAGTGACTGAGGCAAAATATGATGAAGAGAGAGACAGGATGAGGGAGTGAGGCTGATGAGAAGAGTTTAACACGCTTTAGGGTATTGGGTGGATGAGGTTTGATGAAATGTGGCTTAGAAAAGAAGAGACAGAGGACAGAGACTAACTTCATCTTCTAAGATATAACAAAGGGCTGGACCCCAGACAGCAGGGGTTTACCTGAGCAGATGTCCTAATCCCTGGGCATCATCAGCTCCCACCTTTGTGCAGCCTGAGAGTCAGAGGGACGGGTCCTGAATTTTCAGCCACTTTCCCTTGATTAGAAATATAATTCATTCACCGAGGGGGCAAACTGCCAATCAACTACCTCAAGGAAATGTTTTAACTGCAAGTTTGTTAATTCCAAACTCAGGTACAGGAACCCCGAGCTTGCTGTGATCACCTTCATGTGTTATAGAAAACACTCTTGGATCTGTGCAGTCACATGAACATTCTTCCTCCATTTATTTAAGCTGACTTTGATACGTGTTTCCACTTTTGCTCCTAGTCTACCCTCTAATTTTAGGAGTAATCCACGAAGAAGACACTAGGCCCTTTTTGATACACTTATGTCGTGAAAGCAGTGATCATGTGAGCTTAGGTTTTTTTCAGGGGACAATATGAAGTCAGGATAAAGTTATCATGCATCCCTAAATGAATGCCACTGATACCCTGGAGTCTTATTCTTTCTTTTTGGTTATATTTCACTGCCTGTCAAGTCACTGAATATTACAATTTCTCTTTTTCAAGTATAAGCATCAGCTTTGGAACCAAATAGATCTATGAGCGGTGCATTCCCCGTTAGAGGTGACCTTGGAACTCGGATGACCTGAATTCAGGCCTGGTTTACTGAGCGGCTATTGATAAGCTTAGGCAAATATTAGAAAAAAATGTAAAATCTTACTCTTCTCACCTGTTGAAAGAAGATTGTAAGGCCGGACCCGGGGGCCATGATGGGCCGCCCCTCCCCTCCCTCCTGCCAGCGGAGGAAGTCCCTAACAGAAGGCGCCTCCCAGATCCCGGGGACCAAAGACAGCACACTTCACCAGCTAAAGCCACCCCACCCCAGCCACGCAGAAGGACCCGTCAGCCCGCGACGCCTCGGCCTGGCGACCTATCCGAACTCCCGTCCATCTAGCCTGACCATCCCTCGCAGCGAACGTATAAAAATCACCCCCAACGTGGTCGGGCGCGGACTTCCTCGACCTGCCTTGTTCAGGTCTGGGAACCCCTCCTGGGAGCGCTTTGCCATAAGAAGCCTGTTAGACACTCTTTTGGTGTCCTGGTCGTCTTTACCTAACAAAAGACGGAAATGCTTATCTTTTCTTCGCAAAGTTGTTAGGAATTTTAAATGAATATTAAATGAGATAAATGAAATATTTAGAATAGTATCAATCACATTTATATATAGAGTTGTCTCTCAGTAACCACAAGGGATTAGTTCAAGGCGCCACTGCCTATTTCAAAATCCATAGATACTCAACTCCCATAGACTTCCCTCTGTATTCACTGTTTTGCAGTCACAAATGGAACCAACCACTGACCATGTAGTACTGTGTGGATTTATTGAAAATCAAATCTGTGGGTAAGTGAACCCACATAGTTCAAACCTGTGTTGTTCCAAGGTCACCTGCATATAATATAACTATACCTTATTACTTTATTATTATAGCTGTTATATAGATTTGGAACCTGTATAATTAAGCTCATCTATACAACGAGAGCTAATATACCCATCTCATACGTTTTTTGTAAGAAGTACATGAAAGTAGTAAATGAATTTAAAGTCTAGCTAACTGATTGCATTAAAATGCAACCTGTATTAAGAAGGAATTTTTGTCAATTTTTTTTAATTGCCCTATACTTTGTCTAGAAAATTGCTGACGCAGAGTATACATTCAGTAAATATTTGTTAAATGATTCAGTGATGGGCCCATAGCCCTTTGTTTCCTGTATGTCTGCTACCCCTGGTCTAGTTTGGATGTAAAGCAACTCTCTTTTCCCTCTTTAAATCACTTGATTACTCTAAGACCAACATTGTTAATGTCCATTTTGACCACCTTTTACTTAAAATTTGAAAAAGGCAAACTATTGATTTCTATTGATTTCTTTTTTAAAGAAAAAATAACTGGGTTTTAAAACCCAGTTTCTGATGTTTCACGGTTTGAGTCTGACTTTTCTCCAATGTTACTTCAGTCATTTACCTTCAAGTTACCCACATAAGCTGAAACATTTGCTCTTCCACAAATATATGACCTAATTTCTGATGCTTGAGGTTTTTTTTTTCCCCCTAGTGCTTTTCTATCTAAATCAGTCTTGTTCAATGGAATAAGATGTCCTTCTGGGATGAAGGACATATTCGGTCTGTACCATTCCATAGGAGATCCACAGTTCACATGTGGCACTAGAAATGAGATTCGTTCTGAAAATGGACTAACCTTGGAAAATGAACTGAATTTTTAATTTTCTCCTATTTTAATTAATTTCAATGTAAATATTTACAGAGGATAAGGCTATTTGTATCAAACAGTGTAGGAATAGCTGTCTCCTTTTATATCCCAGTCCTCCACAGCTCTATTCAAATACATCATCTTCCCATGAGCTTTAATTCTCTAAATGGTCATAGCCCTTTATCTGTAACCTGCTTATGATATATACTTTTGTATATTTAATTTCAGTTACATAGTTTATCTCTAATGTTAGACTATACAAACTTTGATAGGAAGAACTCCATTTTCTATACTTTTACACCTACTACTCAATGTATAGTATAGGGTCTTCCACAGCATTTGAGTTAATAAATATTGTTGATGGACTGACTGAGGGACTTGTTGATTGAATAAATGAGTCAGTTTTAACATTAATTAATACAATGAAAGAGACTTTGACTTCTAGGACTACGTCTGCTAGATACCACTCTTAAAACTGGAGGGAAACTTAACAATCACTTGTTAAGTGATGAATCGCTTAACAATCACTTACATGTCTTCATTAATGTGATGCCCATATAAGCTTCCTTTTGTTAGTCTGTCAAAGTAAAAAACTAAACCTCATTCTACTTTTCCAAGATAAGTCAAAAGTTGATTATATGTAAAAAATCAATAAGACTAAAGGAAATTTGTGTATCAGAAAGCTTTGGAATCTTTTCAATAAGGGACCATTTGAATGTTAAAAGCTACTTAAGGAATAAGCAATCTTGCTCATAATAACTTTAAAAAAAGAGTTTATTATTTATGAACTACTCAGAGCATATGTATCCCCCAATACATATTTTAAAAATGTGTTTCCAACTTATAATTTTAGAGCTATTTAACATTCAAGTAAATCCCTGATACCTACAGTGATGAAGAATATTACACCTGCAAAAACACACTATAAAATAATTTTGATACTCCAAATGTCTAGATGAGAGATTATTGGTTATTCAGAGGCAGGAAACTACCATATTTCTTCAGAGTTAGCCATTTCTTATTATAAAACTTACTAATGTCCTTTTCTTATAAAATATCTAATTTATAAAATAGCCTTTATTAATCCTTTAAAATTGCATTGTCCTTAGAATGTGTTGAAAAGTGAAAGTGAAAGTAGCTCTGTTGTGTCCGATTCTTTGTGACCCCATGGACTACACTGTCCACGGAATTCTCCAGATCAGAATACTGGAGTAGGTAGACTTTCCCTTCTCTAGGGGATCTTCCCAACCCAGGTCTCCCTCATTGCAATTATTCTTTACCAGCTGAGCCACAAGGGAAGCCCAAGAACACTGGAGTGGGTAGCCTTTCCCTTCTCCACCAGACCTTCCCAATGCAGGAATCAAACCGGGGTCCCCTGCATTGCAGACGAATTCTTCACCAACTGAGCTATACGGGAAGCCAGAGTGTGTTAGATTTACAGTAATTTTTCACTTAATGATTTTAAAAATGAGTAGGAAAAATATGTTTCATACATGTGAATATATATGTATGTATGTATATAAACTCATATCCAGAATAGATTAGGAATTCCTTCCTACAAGTCAGGAAGACAATTGGTGAAGAAGTATAGTGAAAGTCACTGAGTCATGTCCAACTCTTTGCGACCCCATGGATAATACAGCCCATGGAATTATCTAGGCCATGGAGTGGGTAGCCTTTCCCTACTCCAGAGGATCTTCCCAACCCAGGGATTGAATCCAGGTCTCCCGCATCTCAGGCAGATTCTTTGCTGGCTGAGCCACGAGGCAATTGGTAAAATTCAATTAAAAAAAAAAAACAATGGGCGAAGGACTTGAACAGACACTTCATAAACAGGTTATTTGAATGGCCAGTAGGCATGTAAAATGGTGCTCACCATCATCACTCATAAAGAAAATGAAAATAAAAACCACAATGAGATACCACTGTAGTGTGTATTAAATCGCTCAGTGATGCCCATCACTTTGCAACCCCATGGACTATAGCCTACCAGGCTCCTCTGTCCATGGAATTATATCCACTTAAATGGCTAACATTCAAAGATAATGCAAGGTGCTAGACTTACAATGGTAAGTAATAAAATGCAATGCCTGCCCTCATGATGCCTAAAATACATAGGATGATTCTGAAAATAAAGAGGCACTAAAATTACTATTTTATGATAGGGAAGTAGCAATTGCTGTGAAAAGTGGAAGTGAAAGTGTTAGTCACTCAGTCATGTCTGACTCTTTGGGACCCCATGGATTGCAGCCTGCCAGGCTCCTCTCTCCATCCATGGTATATCCCAGACAAGAATGCTGGAGTGGGTTGCTGTTTCCTTCTCCAGGGGATCTTTCCTACCCAGAGTAGGGATCTTCAAACCCAGGTCTTCTGCATTGCAGGCAGATTCTTTACCATCTGAGCCATCAGGGAAGCAGAAAACAACATTATTTTTCTTTTCTATAAAACTGTGTAATAGACAATTAAGGACAGGGTAGACAACTGCCAAAAGGGGATGGATCAAAGTATAAAATTAAAAATTATTTTTTGCAAGAATACCACCTTAGAATTCTCAAACCATTAAAATTCATATGCAATTCCCTAGTATTATTCCAGTAAGAGAATGTTGGTAATTTTAGCCCTCCACCAGATTTTTTTTTTTTTTAACTCTGCTACAGTTGCAAAATGTGTTCAAGGAAATTAAATGGCAGGCTAATTACAGCAGTCCCCATCGTGGCAATTAGCTTGCATTCATACCTCCCTGATGCTTCCACCATGAATCTGGGTCTCCTTTGAATCGAAACTTCTTTTATATTCTTCTCAGAATACTTATTGGTTTGAACTTTGATATCATTTAGGTAAGAAACATTGTATAGAGAATAGAGGAAATTTTCTTTGGTACTTTCAGACTTTTTTAAACTAATTTCATTAATTGGATCAGGGTTCGAATCCATTTTCTTTGGGGAGGGAAAGTGCTTCTTATCAAGCAAATGTTTCTCAGAGTTCACAAAAGCTAGAGGCCTGGTGAATGTTATCCTCAAACCTAGGAGTCTTGGGTCTGGAGACTTAGAAAAGAATTTGGAAGTCACTCATCTGACCCTGTGATCTTCCGTATACCTTCCCAAAGCCATTGTGTTGGTCTCTTCTCCCATCCAACCTGGCCAAGTGGGGTTCTCAAAGTAAAGTTGTCACACCAGAGATCTTTGGTCCACCTTCCTCATTTCTCCAGGAGATTCTGAAGGGGCATTAAGATTATTCATTGAGTGCTAGTCACCTGTGCTAGTGTATTTAATTCTCACATTCATCCCAGACTAGTATTTCCATTACAACATGCAACTTGCAGAGGGGCCATAACTTGAAAACATTTGGTCACTTTCTCCACAGTTAGAAAGTCCCCCGAGATGTTCCCCTCCAGAATGGGTTTGAGGAATAAGACACTTGAAACACCAATATATAGAGGCTGGATTTTAAGGCACACCATGCAAGATCATTTCTCTATGAACTTTGACTCTAAATTATCATGGTACCCCACCCAGATTATATAGCTGGAATAGTTAAACTTTCTGAAGAAAGTGTAAATCAATTAGAGATTTATATCAGATTTCATAAGGGATTTTGAACATAATTGAGGACGTTTTGGAAAAGTAAATATTACTTTTAATCAATTACTTCCATTTTTGAAAGAAACAGCAGAGCTTTTCTTTTCAAACAAATGCTATGCAAAAATCTCGGTTTAAAACAAAATGAGGCAGAGCAGCTCCCTGGGAAGAGAGTGCCCCCTCTTTCCCTGGCCACTCCTCCTCAGCCCTAGCTCCTTCTAATATGCTTTCTCTGAAGCCTTAGGGTCTCCACGGCAACAAGAGTTTGAAAACTACCTACTAAAATCAAGTATAACCTAGAATTAGAATGTCTTCGAAGGACATACCGATAGTATCTACTGTCTTAGCATGATTATCTGAAGATTCACTCACTCGAAGGATTATTTTTATCAGAGTTTGTTACTAATCACAGAAACATATGCCTTTTATAACTCTTCTCTCTCTCTTTCTGTATGTGTGTATGTGGGAAGGGAGGTGCATTTAAACTCAGTCTTCTGAAGCTTAGGATGTCAGATAGGCTGATAAGCTCAGTTGCCAAAATCTTTAATTCTCCTATTGTCCTGTTTCAGATGTAAAATCATTATGTGATGGAGATTCTCTTTTTCTCACACTCTGTATTTCTCTCACCTGAAACTAAAACTGAGACCTTGAAACCACACCAAGTCAATTGACATCGCTCCCTATAACCTCATTCCACTACTTGGAATGCTCACCAGTGCTTAGTTGAAATCTACACCCTCTCTTCTAGCTGCTGTCTCAAACCCTCCAGCTCAGGACAGCAAGACGAGAGTTTTCAAAATCTGTTTCCCTAAGCCCAGCAGGTTTTCAGTCTGCCCATCTTTAAATCCTGCTTTATCATTAAAACAAAACAAACCAAAACAAAAAAACTGTATTTAATATCACATTAACTGAATATAGTCAATGACTTTTTGATCAATCTGATTAATCTTTCCTTATTAAGAAAGAATATAAAGAAACTAGGAAGAATAACTCTCAGTATGAAATTACTGCACTATCTGGGTCAAGTCTCAACTTCTCTAAACTTCCTTTCTTACTCTGAAATTATTAGTGTCCATCCCACGCCTAGGCTTTCTTCTATAGGCTGCAAAATGAGGGAATGTATCCAGATTGAGAATTCTTAATCTCCTCTGAAACCTCCAAAAGATGACTAAATGGACTGGAGAAACTTCATGAGCCCTCAGATTATATGTAAAGTGTATACTTTATGCAAATATTTATACATTAATGGGAGAGGATCCAAAACTATCATTTTTCTGAAAAGTAATAGGTATTAATATAGACAGTGGATTCTTAAATAAAACATCAGGAGAAAAAATAGAGTTCTTTGGACCCCCTCCAAACGAATTGATTCAAACTTTCTGGAAATAAATGCAGAACAGAAATCTGTAATTTTAATACATTACCCGAGAGATTCAGCCACTGATCACAAGCCACTGATTTCACAGCTAACATGATTAAGATTCAGAATCTGTATTCAGAGGCTGGAGTAATTGACTTTATAGATTGTTTATGAGTCTCAGATGAGCTGATTTTTGAATACCAGGTGGAAAAATATGGGGGATGGGCACAAATTCTTATCTACAAACCACCCCTTATTGTTCTGTATCTTTATTCATGGTCTTTGAATCAGTGTGTTAAATGTAATTGATGCTCAATAAATATTTATTCAATAAACGAATGAATGAGTGACATGTGAGGAAAAACAAAATCCAAATTGTATCAATGCTGTGATTAAAATGAATAGTCTGTCCTTTAAAAGACCCTCCTAGAGGACAGATTTCCTATGCAGATGAATTAATGAATAAACAGCATAAACATTTGTGGCTCACATCTGAGATAATGAAAGAATACTGGTTATAAAAGGTTGAGCAGCAGTGATGAAAATCCTTTGTTGATGCCCCAAGCAAATAACTAATTCCTCAGCTTGGTCAAGTTGTCCAGTCTTGGCTTCAGAGACTGGTTGGTATTTATCTCCCTCTCATATCACAAAGAAGCAGTATGTTGGCATAAAGTCACAGCACTATAATTAAATTGCATGTTTCTCTGAAATTATTCAGAATGAGTAACATTTGTTGCCATATTTTTCTCTCCCTCTGTGAAGTTACTCTGGGCCAAGCCACTGGTTCATATAAATTAGGTTATCACAGAGAAGGAAAAATGTTATTGACAAGTTTATGACTTTGGATAAGTTATTCAAACAACTCAAGCCTCAGTTTCCTCTTAGGCAAAGGGAGGAATATTTCATTCACCTCTCAGTGTTGTTGTACAGAAGATAGTGTATGTAAATCTAGCAAGCTTAGTGCCCTGAATAGGAATGTGTATATTAGTCTAGTAAATAAATCTGTCATAAATAATAGTACTGTAAATGAATTACATCTATATCTTTATAAAATTACAGTTTAAAGAGGCAAGCATTTACCACCTATTTTTGTCTTCCCTATAAACCTGTAGTATGAGCAGATTTGCTAATCTACATTTTTCATATTGATAACCTGTGGCTTAGAGAGGTTCATTGATTTCTCAAGTGATTTTTGCACAAAGATAATAGCAACAGAACATCATCTTTAACCTAGGCCAGGCCAGGATTTCAATGTCTTTTGCCTTATACTACTGTCTAGAAGGCTGGATTCCTTCTGGGAACAAAATGGAAAATAATATAATGTAGTAGTTATTCCAAGGAGACTCAGAAAAGCAGAGAACAATGTTGAAATGAAGTGGAAGAAGGCAGATGAACTAATTGTTTGTGTTAAGATGGCAGTATGGTCCGTTATTCTGAGCAAAAATGACAAAGTACAAAGGATATACTTTGCTATCAGATAAACCTGTGTTCAAATGCAACTTGATAGCATTTATTGTCTGATTTTAAGCAAATCTCTTCACTTTCTCAGGTTTAGTCTCTTTCTTCAAATGCAAAATAGTACCTACTTGATGGGCTTATTATACAGTTTTAAGTAGTATACCTGGAGTGTATTAGAAGATCAATAACTGTTAGCTATCTTTCTCATTACTATTCTAGTGGACAGTTTGCTTTACTTAGAAGAAACAAACCTGAATTTAAGATCACACTACCTTTTATAACTTTGTGATTTTGGATAATTAAGTTTTTTTGGACACCTTGTTTCCTGAAAAATTATCAACAATAAGAACAAAAGTAAAGTAAAGTAAATTCCCTCAGTCGTGTCCAGCTCTTTGTGACCCCATGGACTGTAGCCTATCAGACTCCTCCGTCCATGGGATTTTCCAGGCAAGAGTGCTGGAATGGATTGCCATTTCCTTCTCCAGGGGATCTTCCCAACCGAGGAATCAAACCCAGGTCTCCCACATTGCAGGCAGATGCTTTACCATCTGAGCCATCAGGGAAGCCCCTAATAAGAACAAAACAACCATAATAATACCTGCCTTAACTACATTAAACATACATAGTGCAAGTTAATACTTGTAAAAAATTGCTTTTGAACAGATAAATGACCATACACACATAAGTAGTTATAAAATATGTCCTAGCATAGAAATCTTTTACTTTTTTTTTTTTTCAATTCTTCCTACCTCTGGGCTGTTAGGCTGCTGAAATCAGAGTGTGTCTAAACCACCTTGTGCTAAATGTTATCCTCTTGCCTTTCACATAGATCCATGCAACATATAAATGAAATTGTCCTTTGGAGAAACAATTTCCTTATCAAGCCTAAACACACCGGGCCACTGAAATGGGAGCACAAATCACCTGTGCTGGGAAAAGCTTTGCTAATTATTTTCAATAATGCTTAACGGTTTCTTTGTGACTGCAAAAATAATATATGTTCTGCTTAGAAAACTAGATATATATATATACACACACATATATATAGTATATATATATATAGTATAAAAATCAGCTGAGCCCCCCAAACCTAGAGAATATCTATTTTGCTCTAAATCTTCCCAGGCATTGTGAAAATACTTGGGCTTAAGGAATTTAAATGATTTACCTTAGTTCTCAAGGTCAAAAAATTAACAGTAAAGTTACCTCTTGATTGAGCATAGCATTTAGCAGTTTGCATGTCATGTGTTCCAACCAATCCCAGCTATGAAACAGTTGTGCCTCTCAGCAACTCTAAAGCCAGTGAGAGAAATCCTGTTTGTTACCTCGTGGAACAGAAGAGTAAACTGATTCTCAGGAAAGTTCTATGACTTCCCTGAAATCACACAGCCTGTAGGGGAAGGCTCAGGACAGAAGTCTAGGTCATTTGACTCTTACCTCCTAGGCCTCTCTACTGGGTCATCCTATGGAATTTAGCAGCATGGTGGACCGATATGGAAGCCACTAAAATATTATAACTAGATTAAGAATTTGATAATCACATCTGAGCAAGATCTATTTCTATTTATTCCACTAACAAACTGTACCTGAGATCTAGCTATCCTGTTTATAAGCTTAGGTTCAACAGTCTAAATGTAGCCATTTCCCAGAAAAGGGCCTCAGTTTAAACATCTGAAAAATGGGCATAATCTCAATGGCTCCCCTGTCATTTTGGATGTCTTCAGATACATAAAAGAAAATGCAGCGTCTGCAATAGTTTAATCAGTAACAACTTTTCTTTTCTTACTATTATGTTAGTTTGTATACTAGAGTAGTTCCAAGGCTCACCCATGTCCTCAAGCCTCTCACCTCACTGCTCTGTCAAACGAGAATACCTATTCTCATGTTTTCCCAACACCTACCCAAGAAACACTTCAGGATAGGCCAGTCGTTGACAGAAGTGCAAATGTCTTTTCTGTATGACCCCTCTTACAGAAATTATTTCTAGATACTTCTCAGCAGATTTTCTCTCTGGCCTTATTGACTAAGATTCAATCACATTTTATTCCAAAACCAATTACTGCCACGGCAAATGGTTGTCTTAAAGTATATACACACTCAATTTCAAAAAAGTATTCAATTGTGCGCTCTAAAATGCCTGCATCTTTTTCTCGCAGATAATACTTTTCCAAGCAGAACATAAAAGCATTTTCCCTCACATTTATATCATAAAAATTTATAATTCTTGCACACGGAATGACTATCAAGTGGTAACTAGTAGTTGTGTATGTGTATACATACACAGTACTAATTACTTTAATGCTCCAGTATCTTCTATCAGCTTCAGAAAAATAATGACATTTTAAAACACTGTTAGTAAATCTGTGAGGAAAAACATAGTCTCATCACTGTTGGTATAGTTAAGTTAGTGCAACGTATATGGAAGTGGTTTGGCAATACCCTTCAAAACTCTAATTCCAGACCCAACCATTTTAATCACAGCAGTTAATTCTCCAGATTCACTTCTCCATTGTGAGTTGTGGTCGGTATCAGGATATTCACTTTTTTTTGAATACCTGTTTGGCTGCATAGGGTCTTAGTGGCAGCACGTGGGATCTTTGCTGTGGTGCGTGGACTTTCCAGGTGTGGTGCAAGGGCTTCGATAGTTGTGGTGTGCAAGCTTAACTGCTCTGCGGCATGTGGAATATTAGTTCCCTGACCAGGTATCCATCACGTGTTGGATTCTTGCACTGCAAGGCGGATTCTTAACCACAGGAGCATCAGGGAAAACCACAGGAGCATCAGGGAAGTCCCCAGGATATTCATTTTAAAATATTTATTAAGAACCTGCCATTGGGACTTCCCTGCTGGTCCAGTGGCTAAGACTCCACGCTGCCAATGCAGGGGGCCTGGGTTCAATCCCTGGTCAAGGAACTAGATCCCACATGCCACCACTAAGACCCAGTACAGTCAAATAAAAAATAATAATAATAATAATTTTTTTTAAAAAAGAACCTGCTGTTGGCAAGGCAATATCCCAGTTGTTGAGGGGGTTACTAGAAACAACATAGAAAAATGTCCCTGCTCTTATGGGGCTTGTATGTTGGTGCAGCATTCTATGTGATGGGAAAGCATTGAAAGGTATCAAAGACAGAGGCCACCCATCAAGCATAATACAAGAAGCCATTGACTAAGCAAGAGAGAACTTCCATGTGGAAATAACACTTAATTTTTTTTAAAAATTCATAACATTTCGTTACATAACTATACTCTAATTGAATCAACCAGGTCTTTTTTTGTTTTTAATTGAGGAAAAAAAAAAGTGTTATCTTGGCAAAATTTGATTGTATGGTGACCATCTCAGCATGTAGCAACTAGACCCAATTTTGAAACATAAGATGAAGAAGCTTTATGAGTACTAATATGGAATGATCTTCCAGAAGTATCATTAAACTAAAATTAAATATTTTTATTTGCTTCTATAATGCACAAAATGTTTCCAGAAGGAGATATAAGAAATTAACAACCACTGTGTCAGGAGGCAGTAGCAGGGGAACTATGTAGCTGTGGAACTGGAAGGAAAGGAAGACTTTCCACCATGATCATCTCTGTGTAACTTGATGATTAGGCCTAACAGACTATGCGGTCGCCAAGAATCAGACACCACTGAGCAACTGAACAACTTTATGATAATTGAAAACATGTATTTACCACTTAAATTTAAAATTTAGAAATAAGTATCATTGTGTGTTTGTCACTGTAAAAATACAAATTTATATTACTGTTATTAATATCTTAGCTTATTATTTATCCTGATTCATAAGATGTACTTTATTTTCTCAGTTTTATTTCTATTAAATCTAGTTAATTCAAGGACTTTCAGTGGCTTCTTATCTATCTATGATGTTCTTTGTCCAATAGAAAAATTCACTTTTAATCAAATCCTAAAACTTTTCTTTAAACCTTTGTGTGTGTGTGTATGTGTGTGTGTGTTTAATTTGCTTGAGAACTCCTTCCAAACTCCAGTGGTCTTAAAGACAATCAGACGTTTTCAGGAACCAACTATTACTTTGAATCTACTTGAAGTTTATTGTCATAAGTGGTTTAAGAAAGGCTTCCAAATTCATTTTCTTAACACATTTTAATAAACAACTGAATATTGACTCACTGTTGTGGAATGCCTGTTCTTGGTTTTGTATGAGCCCCAGGATGGTGGTTAATCCATGGTTAATCCATCACCATCACCACTAAGTCCCAGAATAGTCTAGTCTTTCATGGTGGTTCTTTGCCAGGCTTCTGTGGTTTCCTTATAAGCATGTTCTTACTAAAACTCAGCTAAAGCTACAAAAAAGATAGATTTTAGACAATAGTAATGTGTATGGGCAAAGAAACCTCAAGGACTGTGCTTGTGACTAACTCCGTATCAAGTCACTTTAGTTTCTGTTCTGTGAAAAGGGTAAAGCATTCCATCAAAGGGTTTTAATGTAGATTTCTCTTTTCTTTTTTTTTTTTTTGCACCCATGCTGTTAATTGCTAAATGTAATAGTCTGATCATGATGCTAAATAAATGTCTTTTTTTTTTTTAATTGTGCTATGTAAAGTTAGTCTACTCTGAAGCCATTTTGGTAGACTACCCCAACAGTGTGAAGTTAGAATTCCTTCAGGATGATGCCAGGTTCCATCTGAAACTTATTTACAACCTGATTTCTTGCCTGGAAAATCCCATGGATGGAGGAGCCTGGTAGGCTGCGGTCCATGGGGTCGCTAAGAGTCAGACATGACTGACTGACTTCACTTTGATGGAGAAGCTGTTATCTTCAGAAAACCTTGGTGTAGTTGAACTGACAGTTATTGTGTTGTGACCTGGAGTTCACTGTTAAAAGGGTCGCCCATGCAAAGTCATGGAGTTTTTCTTTTCTTTTTCTTTTTTTGGTTATTAATGACTTTTGGCACATCTCTGAGTGAACTCCGGGAGTTGGTGATGGACAGGGAGGCCTGGCGTGCTGCGATTCATGGGGTCACAAAGAGTCGGACACTACTGAGCAACTGAACTGAACTGATGTAATATATCTAAATTGAATTATGGTACCAGATAAAATTATAAATGGGACTGAAGCTTGTGTATCATCCATTATCATGTATAATCAGTAAAGATTTAATACCCTCTTTAATAAAAAAAAAAAGAAAAAGAAAGAGAGAGAAAGAAAAACTCAGTTGAAAACTCTGGGGGAGATTCTGCAGATATCTATTATTCTATCTGAGAACCTCTGTCCTTTCCAGGAGTATGTACGGAGAACTGTAGCTATTAATACATTGGGACTCCAGAATCATAGCTTTGGTCAAGGATCCATTTGGGTTCTCATTCACAGTGCACTGGTCTGGAAACTCTCTCCAGGCCAAACGGGGAGGCAACCCCAGGACTTTCCCAGCTGTAACAGTCCTGTGCTGGTGCCTGAGAACCAGAAACTCTTACTGAAACTTTTTGTCTCTCTCTGATAACTTGTTTCAGGCAGGATAATAAATCCAATTCCTGTTGTTATCTTGGTTGAAAGCAGAAGTGTCTTGTAATATTTCATATTATATGGCTAGTCTCCCATTTTGCTCTTCTTATTCAACAAAATTTTAGTATTTGGTATACTTTGAAGACATTTTCCAAGGTCCTCCCTTGAATTTTGAGCAAAATTATCTTGAATTAATAGATTAAATTAGGGAGTTTTCCTTTTCACAAGATTAAGTACTTTATCCCAATATATAGTATTTATTTATTTAGTCTTATTTAAACTCTTTATTCAGAGAAGGCAATGGCAACCTACTCCAGTCTTCTTGCCTGGAAAATCCCATGGGCGGAGGAGCCTGGTAGGCTGCAGTCCAGGGGGTCACGAAGAGTCAAACACGACAGAGTGACTTCACTTTCATGCATTAGAGAAGGAAATGGCAACCCACTCCAGTGTTCTTGCCTGGAGAATCCCAGGGACAGGGGAGCCTGGTGGGTTGACATCTCTGGGGTCGCACAGAGTCGGACATGATTGAAGCGACTTAGCAGCAGGAGCAGCAAACTCTATTAGAACTTTGTTTTTTATCTTCTTAAAGTGATTGTCTATTTTCAGTTCAATTCTTAGATACTTTGTAATATAAATTAATTGTCTTTTGTACTTCATGGTTGCTTATTGGTATAGTGAAGTACTCTTGATTGCATAAATAGACATGTCTTAGCATCATTGAAGATTCAGGAACAGACAAGCACAAGAAAGAGAATATCATGAGCAAGT
This sequence comes from Redunca redunca, assembly GCA_006410935.1. NCBI lineage: Eukaryota > Metazoa > Chordata > Mammalia > Artiodactyla > Bovidae > Redunca > Redunca redunca. The sequence continues at coordinate 420,156 of SJYQ01001506.1, forward strand.
AAGTCCCACAGATTTTTTGGTTTCCTATTGCATAGGAATAGGAAATATTTGCACTATATTGTACCTTGTTAAGTGTGCAATAGCACTGTGTTTTTTAAAATGTGCATGCCTTAATTGTAGAATGCTTTATGGCTAAAAAATACTAACCATCGTCTATGAGCCTTCAGCATGTCATAAGCTTTTAGCTGGAGGAAGGTCCTGGTTTGACTTTTTTACTTGATTTACAATGTTGTGTTAATTTCTGCTGTGCAGCAAAAGGACTCATACGCATATGTGTATGTATCATACATATTTAATTTTTTATATTCTTTCCATTACGGTTTGTCACAGGGCATTAAATATTGTCCCCTGTGCTATATAGTAGGACCTTGTTACTTTTCCTTTCTATATATATAATAGTCTGCATCGGCTCACCCCAGACTCCCAGTCCTTTCCTCTCCCACCCTCCTTCCCCTTGGCAACCACAAATCTGTCCTCTGTCTTTAATCTGATTCTGCTTCATAGATAAGTTCATTTGTATCATATTTTTAGATTCCATGTATAAGTGATATCATATGGGATTATCTTCCTCTTTCTGACTTATCCACGTGGCAAATGACATGACTTCATCTTTTTTTATGACTGAGTTGTATTCTATTGTAAATATGTTTAGCATCTCTCTTATCCATTCATCTGTCAGTGGACATTTAGGTTGCTTCCATGGCTTGGCTATTATAAATAGTGCTGCCAGGAACATAGGGGTGTGTGTATCCTTTCAAATTATAGTTTTGCCTGAGTATATGCCCAGGAGTGGGATTGCTGGATAATATGGAAACTTTGTTTTTAGTTTTATGAGGAACTTTGAAACTGTTTTCCATAGTGGCTGCATCAGATTCAGTTCAGTTCAGTTCAGTCACTCAGTCGTGTCCGACTCTTTGCGACCCCATGAATCACAGCACGCCAGGCCTCCCTGTCCATCACCAACTCCTGGAGTTCACTCAAACTCACGTCCATCGAGTCAGTGATGCCATCCAGCCATCTCATCCTCTGTCATCCCCTTCTCCTCCTGCCCTCAATCCTTCCCAGCATCAGAGTCTTTTCCAATGAGTCAACTCTTCACATGAGGTGGCCAAAGTACTGGAGTTTCAGCTTTAGCATCATTCCTTCCAAAGAACACCCAGGGCTGATCTCCTTTAGAATGGACTGGTTGGATCTCCTTGCAGTCCAAGGGACTCTCAAGAGTCTTCTCCAACACCACAGTTCAAAAGCATCAGTTCTTTGGTGCTCAGCTTTCTTCACATTCTGACTCTCGCATCCATACATGACCACAGGAAAAACCATAGCCTTGACTAAACAGACCTTTGTTGGCAAAGTAATGTCTCTGCTTTACATTCCCACAAATAGTGTAAAAGGGTTTCCTTTTCTCCACACCCTCTCCAGCATTTATTATTTGTAGATTTTTTTACTGCTGGCCATTCTGACCAGTATGAAGAGGTACTTCATTGTAGTTTGAATTTTCATTTCTCTAATAATTAACCATGAACATCTTTTCATGTGCCTATGGGCTATCTGTATGTCTTCCATGGAAAAATATCTAGATTTTCTGCCTATTGTTTGATGAGGTTTTTTGTTTGCCGTTGTTGAATTGTGTGAGATGTCTGTATATATTGGAAATTAAGCCTTTTGTGGTCACTTGACTTGCAGATATTTCCCCCAGTCTGTAGGTCATCTTTTCATTTTGTTTATGGTTTCCTTCGCTATGCAAAAGCTTATAAGTTTTATTAGGTCCTATTTGTTTATTTTTGCTCTTATATCAATTTCCTTAGGAGCTTTACCTAATAAGACATTGGTACTATTTATGTCAGTGAAAAATAAATAAAAGACATTCAAATTGGTACTGAAGAGAAAAATTGTCATTATATGCAGATGGCATGATACCATACATAAAAAACCCTAAAGACTCCACATGAAAAGTACAAGAACTGATAAGCAAATTTAGCAAGTAGCAGAATACAAGATTACAAAAAATACAGAAATCACTTTCATTTCTTTACACCAACAATGAAATATCAGAAAGGGAATGTAAACAAGCAATCTTTTATAAAATCACATCAAAAAATGAAATAAAATACTTAGGAATAAGCCTCACCAAGGATGCTAAAGAGTTATATGCTGAGAACTATAAAACATTAATAAGGAAATTAATTAAGGAAATTAAAGATAATTCAAGGAAATGGAAAGATATTTCATGTTCTTGGATTAGAAGAATTAATAATTTTAAAATGACCATACTACCTGAAGCAATCTACAGATTTAATGTCCTTAATAAGTTACCCATGCCATTGTTTACAGAACTGGAACAAATATTTCTAAAATCTAGTGTTGTTTGACTACTCAGTCGTGTCCGACTCTTTGCAACTCCATGGACTGCAGCATTCCAGGCTTCCCTGTCCATCACCATCTCCCAGAACTTGCTCAAACTCATGTCCATTGGATTGGTGATGCCATCCAACCATCTGATTCTCTGTCACTCCATTCTCCTCCTGCCCTCAGTCTTTCCTAGCATCAGGGTCTTTTTAATGAGCTGATACTTCCCTTCAGGTGGCCAAAGTATTGGAGCTTCAGCTTCAGCATCAGTCTTTCAAATGAATATTCAGGGTTGATTTCCTTTACGATTGACTGGTTTGATCTCCTTTCTGTCCCAGTACCATCGTTTGAAAGCATCAATTCTTTGGTGCTCAGCCTTTTTTTATTGTCTGGCTCTCACATCCATACATGACTACTGGAAAAACCATAGCCTTGCCTACAAAGGTCCATATAGTCAAAATCTATAAGGAACCATAAAGATTCAGAATTGTCAAGGCAATCCTGAGTAAAAACAGCAATGCAGGACACATAAGCCTCCCAGACTTCAGGCAATACCTCAAAGTTACAATAATTAAGATTGGAACACAAAGAGACATATGGATCAATGGAACAAAATGGTGAGTCCAGAAATAAACCCACACACCTATAGACAATTGTTCTTTGGGTAGTATGGTCATTTTAAAAGAGAGGAATATACAATGGGGAAAAGACGGTCTTTTCAGCATGGTGCTGGCAAAGTTGCACAGCTGTGTGTGAACCAATGAAGTTAGAACACACCCTCACATCATACATAAAAATAAACTCAAAATGGCTTAAAGACATATATGTGACAAGATATCTATAAAACTCAAGAAGAGGATGTAGTCAAAGCTTCCTCTGCCTCAATGTTGATGGCTGTTGACTGATCGAGGTGATGGTCGCTGGAGGTTGGAGTGGCTGTGGCAATTTTTTAAACTAGGACAGCAGTTAGGCTTTGCCACATTGATTGATTATGTTTTTCATGAATAATTTCTCTGTAGTGTACAATGGTATAAATATTTGATAGCATTTTACCCACAGTAGGACTTCTTTCAAAATTGGAATCAATCTTCTCAACCCTGCTGCCTCTTTATCAACTAAATTTATGTACTATTCTAAATCTTTTGTTGTCATTTCATAGCATCTTCATCAGGAGTAGTTTTCATCTCAAGAAACCACATTCTTTATTCATTCATGGGAAGCAACTCTTCCTCCATTAAAGTTCGATCATAAAATTGCAGCAATGCAGCCACATCTTCAAGCTCCACTTCAAATTCTAATTCTCCTGCCATTTCCACCACATCTGTAGGTTATTTCTTTCACCAAAATCTTGAAACCCTGAAAGTCATCCATGAGGACTGGAATCAACTCCTTCTTCCACATTCTTATTAATGTTGATATTTTGACATCTTCCCATGAATTCATCTTTTTAATGACACCTAGAATGGTGCATCCTTTCAGGAAGGTTTTCAGTTTACTTTGTTGACCTCCATCAGAGGAATTACCATCTATGACTTCTATAACCTTATGAAATGGATTTTTTAAATAATAAGACTTAAAATTTGAAATTACTCCCTGATCCACAGGCTGCAGAATGGGTGTTGCGTTACCAGGCATGAAAACAAGATGAATCTTGTTGTGCATCCATCAGAAGTCTAGGGTGACCAGAAGCACTGTCAATGAGCAGTCATAAAAGAAAGGACTCCTTTAATCTGAGCAGCAGGTCTCAAGTGTGGGGTTAAATACTCAGTAAACCCTGTTGTAAACAGGTGTGCTGTTATCCAGGATTTGTTGTTCTACTGATGGAACATGCACAGAGTAGATTTAGCCCAATCCTTAAGGGCCCTAGAATTTTCAGAATGGTCATGGAGCCTTGGCTTTACCTTGAAGTCAGCAGCAGCATTAGCCTCAAGAGAGTCAACCTGTCCTTTGAAACTTTGAAACAAAGTATTGACTTCTCCTCTCTAGCTATGAAAGTCCAAATGGTATCTTTTTACAATGTAAGACTGTTTTCATCTACACTGAAAATCTGTTGTTTGGTGGAACCACCTTTATTAATTATCTCAGCTAGATTTTCTGGATAACTTGCAGCTTCTACCTCAGCACTTGCTGTTTCGCCTTGCACTTTATGTTATGGAGATGGCTTCTTTCCTTAAATCTCATGAACCAACCTCTGTTAGCTTCAAACTCTTCTTCTGAAGTTTCCTCACAGCTCTCAGCCTTTATAGAAATGAAGTGAGTTAGAACCTTCCTCTGGATTGGGCTTTGGTTTAAGGGAATGCTGTAGCTATCCAGAAACTTGCTCTCTATCAGCGTTAGGCTGTTTCCTTTTCTCATCATCCCTGCGTTCACTGGAGTAGCTCTTGTAATTTCCCCCAAGAACTTTTTCTTTGCATTCACAGCTTTGTTAATTCTTTAGCATATGAAATCTTTCTTTTGGCCTATCTTGGCTTTCAGCATGGCTTTCTTACTAAACTTAAACATTTCTGGTTTCTATTTTTAATGTGAGATGTGCAACTTTTTCTTTCACTTGAACCCTGAGAGACCATTGTAGGATTATCAATTAGCCTAATTTCAACACTGATACATCTCAGGGAATAAAGGACGTCTGAGAAAAGGGAGGGATATGTGTGTGTAGTAGTGGTGGGGACATCTGATTGGTAGAGCAGTCAAAACACCACAATATTTATCTATTAAGTTGACCAACCTATATGAGCCTTGTTCATGACACCCCCAAATAAGTACAATAGTAATATCAAGGATCACTGGTCACAGATCATCATAAAAATTCATAATAGTGGAAAAGTTTCAATACTATAATATTATTGAATGTGGCATAGGGACAAGAAGTGAGTAAATGCTTTTGAAAAAGTTGGAACTGAGAGACTTACTCTATACAGGGTTACAACAAACCTTCAATTTTGTAAATAATGTAATATCTACACAGCATAATAAAGCAGAGTGCCGTAAAGCAAGGTTATGCCTGTATTGAATGTGTAACCAGAAATTTTGTTTACGTTTTGTAGTTAGTTTCAGTGTTAGTTCTGATGACCTCTGGTATCTTACATGCATCATTCTGTCATCTGTATCTTATTATGCTTTTGACTCTGTTCAGTCTTCCAGGCTTTCATTGCTTTCGCTCTTACAATGCACAATGAACAACAGTAGTGAGAGAATAGGTATCATGTCTCTAAACTTAACGTAAATGTCCAGTATTATTATACTTAAGTGTAATTTCCATCTTTGTTATTAGTAAGTAGCCATTAAAAAGTAAAAGAGTTCCTTACACACCTTTCCTAGAGATGTTTCATATTTAATCAGATAAAGATGCTGAATATTGCCAATTTTTTCTAATTCTATTGAGAGGCTTCTTTTTTTTATTGAATTGCATCAGTAAGCTTTCTAACATTGAAATATTCTAACTGAACATTATCTGTGGTCACTTCTATATTTTTGTTTTCATTTTGTTTATTAGTTCTTGTAGTATCTGTTTTGAGAAACCAAATTATTTTCCTCTTTTCTTAATTTCCATCAAAATGGTATGACAGATATCATTATAGTGTGGACTTAATCTTCTATCACAAATCTGTGCTCATATCCAGCACCAGCTACCACATTATGGAGAGTGGTTTAAGCTCTTTGGACATTATTGTCCACTTCTTTAAAAATCAGGATGGAGATAAGAGTCAGGAATCAAATTCTTAATGTTTGACTCTTCAGCTCTTGAGAAGATTGCACAAGACATCCAATCAGAATTTCTCTTCTGATCTCTCCAACTTTGTTTCCCAATAATTCTATCCTGACATCCTTATCCTCCAGATATACATTCAGGTTATATTGCCCCTCCCGGTTTTCACACATATATATCCGCACAAATATGTATGTGTGTATAGATAGATAGACAGGCTTCTCAGGGTCCCCTGGAGGAGGTTATGGTGACCCACTCCAGTATTCTTGCTTGGAGAATCCCATGGACAGAGGAACCTGGCAAGCTACAGTCCATGGGATCACAAAGAGTTGGACTCAAATGAAACAGCTTGGTACACACACATGCATATATACACACACACACACATATAGATATCTTCTCTGTTTCATAACCTTTATGTTTCAGTTAGTTATTTGACTAAAAATGACTGATTTTACCTCTTGCTAGATTAAAAACAATTGAAATATGTTGGAAAGGTGTTGCATAACTCATAGTATAAACAAAACCAGAGCAGTGCTATGAATACGGACAACACGAAACCCTTGATCATCTCTTCCCTCTTACGTAAGTTACACAGTACAGATCAACCCCAGTCCAAATTCAGCAGCACATGCACTAAACTGGGAGGACAGAGAAATTCGGAATGAGCACTGGCCAAGATGCAATTTCATGAAATGTCCCAAATGTCCCTGTATTACATACTTTAAATTGCTAACAAAGTGGATTTTAAATATTCACAATAAAATATACATGATAATAATGTGATATGATAGAAGTACTAACTAATATGTAGTGGTAATCATATTGCAATATGTAAATGTATCAAATCAGCACACTGTATAACTTAAACTTACGTAATACTGTATATCAACTATGTCTCAACGTGCTTTTTAGAAAGATGTATTTATTTGCTTGTTTATTTAATTTTGGCTGTGCTGGGTCTTTATTCTTGCTCATGGGCTTTCTCTAGTCACAGCGGGTGGGGGCTACACTTCCTTGTGGTGCTCCGGCTTATTGCAGTGGCTTCTCTCGTTGCACAGCAAGAGCCCTCGGCAGGCAGGCTTCGGTAGCTGTGGCGCACAGACTCAGTTGCTCTGCAACATGTGGGATCCCTGCCCCAGGGATTGAACCTGTGTCCCCTGCACTGACAGGCAGATTCCCAATCGCTAGACCAGCAGGGAAGCCCTCAATATAATATATTTAATTTAAACTTATCTACTCTAAAAGATTTCTCTATCACTTTGTTACTCTGATTAAGATTCAAAATACCTACAGAAGGATTGTAGTTGGCCTTGCTCATATCAGTCCTTCACCTCCCCTTGGAGGATTCTGGTCATCTTGATTTAATGATTCACAAAGGTGGAAACATGATTTTCTAAAGAATTTTTTTTTTTTTTTTGTCCAAGAAATGAATTCTAGCAACCCAACCATCCCCTAAGAAATGTCCACTGAATTTCCCCATTGTTTGATTAACTTATATGTATTAGGAGACTAGGAGGCAGGATGGATTGAATACCATTTCCATATTCCCACAGCACTGTGTTTCTTCTCTGCATCAACATATACAGTATTGCATTTTCTGCTATCACTACAAAGGTTCAGGTATTTGAGAGCAGAAACTGAAACTTTAATCCTTCTCTTGGGTATGACTTCCTAGATTTTAGCACCTAGCACTTGGCATTATTATCAGTTTTATTAAAGAAAGAAAGGAAGAAAAGGAAGGAAGGACAGAAGGAAGGAAGGAGAATACAAGGGAAAGGAGATAAGGAAAAGAGAGGATGAAGAAAGGAAGGCAGAAAGGAATCTAGGTGAGAACAAAGGACAACCATTCAAAGAACTAGACTACCCTGCAGGTGATATAGTCTTAATAGTGGTGGGTTCTTAGTTATCAGTGAAATGAACATGTGACCCATAGTCTATAGAGAGAATTGAAGCCCTGAAAGGTTTAGTTTAAATTAAGTAAGTTCCCTTTCAGCCATCAGTCTCTGTGACTCCCTGATACAAGATCTTAAATGTTGGGGACTGAGGGAAGGCAGCAAGACTAGATCCAAGGGAACAATGAGATCCATACAAAGGTGAGAAGTCTGGTTAGAACCTGTGTATCCTCGAACTTTGCTGAGCCTTCCTGATTTGGTCAAACCCTCCAAGGAACAGCCATGTTTCTTTCCAGTGGTGTCTTGAGAGCAGCTTGACTCATTTGTATTCATCAGTGCACTAAAGACATTAGAAAGCTTCTACAATAATATAGTCTTGTGATTTTTGGATGGGCATCTCAAGCTTCAAAAAGATAAGAGAATATATATGTCTAATTCAAAGTCCCTCAGACATCCTGGGATCTTAGTTTTCAGCATCATCAAACTTTTGATATTTGGATTTGTTTTGTCATTGGCAAAACACTAGTATTATTTCTGGAGAAGGAAATGGCAACCCACTCCAGTACTCTTGCCTGGAAAATCCTATGGACAGAGGAGCCTAGTAGGCTACCGTCCATGGGGTCACTAAGAGTCAGACACGACTGAGTGACTTCACTCACTCACTCACTCACTGTTATTTCTAAAGGGAGACTGTGAACTTCAGATGGCCTTTTTCAAGACAAGTCAATTTTAAAACCTTTTTTGTTTGTTCTTTAGTATAAATAAAGTAGGACTTTATAGATTTTTTTTTTTTCTTTTGAACCAGACATGAATATACTTGCTGGTGTAGGACTCTATCAAATAGCATTTTGGTTTGCTTTAAATGCAAACTTTCAAAGTCAAGAATTCAATTCTTGAAATGCCAAATTGCCTAGAAGTTTTAATCCTTTGGCTTGCTCTGATATACAAAATCCTCATCATATATGACAGAAAATGAGCTACTACCAAGTATAAAACAAGCTGTTTACCCATTGTAAAAAAAAAAAAAAAAAAAAAAGAAGTATCACTCCAGAATGACTGTGTGAAATTAAAAAGATTAAGAACAAAATCCCACAAGATACAAATTATAATTTTAACCATTTCTCTTTGTGAGACAACACATCCTAGTTAATATTCACAAATACTTGGAATGTCATCAGTATTCAAAGCACAAATACTTCAGTGTGTCTGTATTTCCAATAGATAGGCAAACAGTCAAAAATTGAGATATATAGATGTAAAACCACAGCACAGAGCAAGGATGGAGAAAGGAATTTCTAATTAGGAGGGACGCAGAGGAAGCTGCATCTGAAAGGCTTTGCACTTTGTATTAACATCTTATTTATTTTGTGTGGCTTGAAGAGGGCGTGGCAGGACTGACAAAGGTTAAAGTTCCCCACTCCCAAATCATTTCTTGGTTAGCTATTGTCACAAATATTAAATAAACACATTTTCTAAAGTTACTAGGTGCATTAGGGTATATGTATCTGCGTGTGTATGTTTGTGAAAGTTTGTGTGCATGTAGGTATAAGAGGAGGTATGATTACACCCAGATACCATTTTACAAAGTAACTTCATGTTTATTCTCTTAGCTAAACTTGAAACTTACCCTAAGAAATCAGGAAGACCTATTTGATAAATGAATATAAAGGGGGTGCATTCTCACTGCAGCCAAAAGACACACCCAAGGTGATCTACCTACTTTTTCACACAGGTTGAACTGAAAACTATTTTCTCCATCCACAGACTTGTCACTGAGCCTCAGTCTTTCTGGTCTATACTACCTCACAGAGGTGTTAAAAGATTACATGAGAACACATATAAATAAATGCATGGCACTTCTAAGTGCTCAAAAAAGAGACTATGAAAATACTCTTCTTTCTGGGCTCTCTGCAAAATATCATTGCATTTTCTAAAATGAGTGAGGTTTCCATGTTATTTCATTTTATTGAAGCTGTGTAGATAGTCACTCTGAGTGCACCCTACCTACGTGATACTTGTCACACTGCGAACCACGTCCGTGAAATCTTTTTTCCAGGTTTGCCCTGTCTTGTTGCCACCATTGCCACTAGTACAGCTTAGCTGTTCCCCTTGCAAAGGGGAAAATAGCCCCACAAATATACTCTGCATGTGAGCAAGCAAATGACGGAGAGGAACTAAGAGTCTACCTAAGACAAAAAATCTCTGCCCTTTTGCATTTTTCTCTGTCCAGCTAGGTGGGTTTGACTGCATAGTGACTGTGCCTAGTTCCTTTAAAAGTGAACAAAGGCACGAGGTAGAAGGTGGGAAATTTAATTCAAGTGTCTATTACGGACGTGCGTGGTTAGTTGTTCAATCACTCAGTCATGCCCAACTCTGCGATCCCATAGACTGTAGCCCGCCAGGCCCCTCTGTCCAGGGGATTTCCCAGGCAAGAGTACTGGAGTAGGTTGCCATTCCCTTTTCCAGGGCATCTTCCTAGATCAGGGGTCACACCCACATTTCCTGCTTTGGCAGGCGGATTCTTTACCACTGCGCCACTAGAGAAGGAAGCCACTCCAATATTCTTGCCTGGCAAACCCCATGGACAGAGGAGCCTGGCAGGCCACAGTCCACGGGGTCACAAGAGTCAGACGTGACTTAGTGACTAGATGACAACAACAATGATTAGTTGGGTCTAGTATCTCACCTGCTGCTGAATCTAATTCTCACTAGAAATGACCACGTATCCTGGTTTTTCAGTGCCAAGTTTCCCAGCATGTGACACTTTCAGTGCTAAAAATGGAAATATCCCAGGCAACTGGGACCAGCATTCATCCCATACCTGGCCTCCTTTGTTAAAACTCATGACCTGGGGCTTCAGACCCCACTGGGAAGCTCTTTATCTATCTCTGCGGGCAGCCTCAGCCCCGCCTTCCAGAAGACCAACACTGGGGGCTCATCTGCATACCGTGATTGGTTCCCTGAGTTTCATTTTCTTACTCACATCCCCCCATAATTTGCATGGGAAAAAAGAGTTAATGAATAGATAGTTATAATCACATTTAAATTTTTTCTCCCATATTTTTCTTTAAACTTTGGCACCTGTTACCACTTGTCTGCTAGCAAAAACAAAAGGAATCAAAAAGAGCAAACAAATGTTAATGAGAAAATTCAGAAACAGCTCAGATGTTTATTTTTCAACAGCTTTCTTTTCCCACAAATATGTGGACACAGAGTTTTAATTTTTCTCATGCATATTTAAACCATGGTGAATTTTTTCTGATAGTTAACCTGTTTCTCCTTCTAATGGTAGACCGAAAAATAAGAGCTAAAACATGCTAAGAAATGCTAAGATTTATTGAGTACCTACTATGTGCTAGGCACTGGACTAAGCATTTTAATCTGATTAATTTGTTTGCTCTTTACATGGTTTCTGTGAATTAGGGTTACATCCTTTTTATTATCAGAGCAAAATGAAACCTAGAGAGGTGAAATAACTTACTCAAGTTCAATCAAACAGCCAGTAAAAAATACAGAGCGCGGTGTTTTTAAACAAAGGGGGTCTCAATGGTCCAGCTCCAGAGCCCAGGGTGCAATATGTTTCCTAGATGATCACTTTAGCATCATCATCTTGAGGCTCTTGGACTCCTGCACAACCTTGAAGGCTCTTGGCTTAGAAAACACTGCCTCTAACCCTTCCATACCCTTAGTCTTTCAAAGCTATAAAAATTTTTCCCTGCGCACCTAGAAGCTCTCAGAAGAGACATCATGTGAAAAAGATAAAGGCTCTCTATCTTGTTATCCTCCATATTTCTTGGAAAATTTAGTCTTAAGCCTAAAATATACAATGAGAACCAAATGATAAAATATCTCTCTTCTGGGACATTGGCTATACCCCAGCTGAAGGGACCAACAGGAAAGGGATATAGTCATCAGATTAGACAGCCCTAGACTTAAATCTTCAATGATGACTCTTTTCAGACCATCTCAACCTAGAGACGTGACTAGCCTTATCAAGTCTGTTTCCTTAGTTTTTAAATTGGGAGCACAGTATGTATCACTGTCTCTCTCCTGATGCTGAAGCCTCTACTTTTTATCTCTTGGTTTTGTACCCTAATTGGTTACTACTGTATTTATAATCAAGACTGGTGCAAATTATTCCTCCCTTCTGAACAGGGCTTCAGAGTGTTTAATGCAAAGATAAGAGTTGAGATTACAACTTTGAACCTATGTTTTTGAAAATTAATGTGTTTCTTCCAGAGACTCAGTCTCCCAGATCCTTCATAAAGGAGCTTTCAGGTAGAATATAAAGTGAAGTTTCACTTTGTGAAATCATATTTTTATTAAGCAGTATCTGAATTAACATCTAATTTCTTTGCCAATCTTATTCAGGACTTACTCAAAACACTCAGACTTCTTTCCTTTTCAGAAAAAGAAAGAAATTAGTATTCAACTTATTAAGGAAGAAACAATTATACGCTAACGAATCACTTGACATTTTTAAAATTAATCTTTTGGTGAAATAAGTGTCATTATATTAAAATAGGTAATTAATAACCAATTGAGATTCATATCAAATATTTTTTAAATGTTCAACATGTTGAAAATAAAGTCTAAGGGCCCAGTCAGCATCCTTGTCGCTAGTATTACTGACAGAGATTTGTTGAGCACCTACTGTGAACAGGACCTTTGAGTATACCCTCAAAACAAACATGTATGTTTCTAGTAGATTGTAGATTTCCTTCACTGCCGTGTGGAATATAGTGTCTTGCACACAAATATTTATTGAACTGAAAAGCAAATAAAGGAAGGGAGAAAGGGGGGATGTACTCATTCATTTGAAGAAAGGTCTTCTTTCCATTCCTGATGTATGTTGTTAGGATTCCCTAACCAAAAAGTTGCATTACAAGACACTTTATCCCTCTCCTCTGAGCCTAGCTGAGGGTACAGCGCTTGGATTATACTCAGTATATTGTTGCTGGATGAATAAGTGCTAAGCCACTTCAGTAGTGTCTGACTCTTTGTGATTCTATGGACTGTAGCCCGCCAGGCTGCTCTGTCTATGGGGATTCTCCAGGCAAGAATACTAGAGTGGGTTGTCATTTCCTCCTCCAAGGCATCTTCCCAACCCAGGGATCAAACCCACATCTCTTACATCTCCTGCTTTGGCAGGCAGGTTCTTTACCACTAGCGTCACCTGGGAAGCCCTGCTGGATTAACAAATAAGTGACAAATACATATTTCTATACCATTCAACTTTCTCACTGATCTCCTTGCTGCCCAGACCCCTTGCTTTCAGAGAATGCTTCCATATCTTGTCATGTGTGATTGGTTAAAAGATTTTGAGATTAGCCCGTTAGAATGTGACTTCCTTCCACAACTTAAATCTTGCTTTCACATGCTCCTCGTAGTCCAGCCAACTCAGCCAAGCAAGGGAACTGGGAAATAGATAACCTCGTAAGGAAGCACAGGTGTGATAAAGGATGGGCATCAGGCACTTCTGCAGGCTTACTGACTCCTCCCTTTTCCTCACTTCTCTTTCCACCAAAAGCCCTTTTGTCCCCCCCACCTTTTGACCACTTCCAATTTGTCTTGATTCATGGACCTAACATTCCAGGTTCCCATGCAATATTGCTCTTTACAGCATCAGACTTTGCTTCTATCACCAGTCACACCCACAACTGGGTGTTGTTTTTGCTTTGGCTCCATCTCTTCCTTCTTTCTGGAGTTATTTCTCCACTGATCTCCAGTAGCATATTGGGCACCTACCCATCTGGGGAGTTCATTTTTCAGTGTCCTATCTCTTTGCCTTTCATACTGGTCATGGGGTTCTGAAGGCAAGAATACTGAAGTGGTTTGCCATTCCCTTCTCCAGTGGACCACTTTCTGTCAGAACGCTCCTCCATGACCTGTCTGTCTTGGGTGGCCCTACGTGGCATGGCTCATAGTTTCATTGAGTAAGACAATGGTTAAAAAATATTGATCTGCCCCTTTGTGGTCTTTCATAAATGAATCTCTCATGAAGTATCTTACTGTGGCATAAAAACAAAAGATTGCAAGCTTATTACCATCTTTATTATTTGGATCCAAAAATGGAAAAATGCTTCTCCTGGGGTTTCTTTGCCACCTTTGGCCAAGGCTAGATTTCAGAGCTGGAGACTGTTGGCCTTGTAATATATTTCAATGTTAAGGGAGATAATGAACAATATCAGGTGATTAGAATAGAAACTGTAGGTGATAAAGAGGAATTTAGTAGAAGCATTTCCTTCCCCTAATTCTTCAGAAAATTGAGCCATTAAACTGTTGGACATCTCAAGTACAGTCAAGGATGCCTTAATTTGAGCCCGAGACCTGACAGAAGTAAATCTTTGGGAATAAATAAAAACAACATGCAATATTCTAAGATAAACCATTAAAGCAGAAGTAAAGAGGATCTTAGGAACCACAGATGTCGTCCTTTTCTGAGACCCACTCAAAGTCACACACAGTTAAGAAGGTGCATACACAGAGCCCCACATACACATGTAATCATATATGATTACATATATAGGTAGTCATTATTCCTTAATCGTGTGAGAGAGTACTGCTGTGTTTATCATATTTCATCAATTCTAAGATGCATGTTTTTTCATACTTTCACAAATTGAAACTTGGAATGGATCTTAAAATATATTAACATCTCTATGGATTGTGATTAGTTTTTCTAGAAAAGTCGGCTTTCACTTGTCATATGGGGGCATCAAGCCAATTTTACATTTTTTGCACCAGGGTTTTTTGCTCTTTGTTGGAAATGGGGGATTATACTGGCAGTGTAAATCCAGAAGGCATGATGGCCTGAGCACGTGTGATTTAAGTTCTTAAGAAAGATGCCCCCTCTGCCACCAGGGCTGAGGTATACACATTTCTGGGGATGTCATTATTTCACTTACCTAGAGGGCATAACCCTTTGGTATCCCAGATTTATGTGGGGGTCTCCTATCAAACTCCTTAGCTAGAACATTTTTCTTTCTTAGTGGAACATAAATTATTAATAACTGCATGAATGAGACAAGGCAGAGCAGCATCATTAACCCCTTATATCCATGAGAAAACCGAGGCTTAGAGAAGTTAAGCAACTCTCCCAACATCACATTGAAAAATAAACTTGGGATTTAAACCCATTTCTTCTTGATTCCATGTGTTTTCCAGTATACACTTTTTACCAAAAAACAACTATGTGACGTCGGTAAAAACATTCATTCTCCCTTCTGAGCACTGATTTTCTCATGTAAGAAATGAGAGGAGATTGAGTAGAAGAATTTTAAATGGAAGTAACGTGTTTTGCCTACATTTGTCTAATATAGGTGCTTATGCTTTGCTAGTCATCTAGCAACCAAGTTAACTTTAACAGATAGGTTTCATTTAACCTAATTTTACAAATGATGAAATTAGGACAGAGGTAAAATAACATGCCCGGGGTCACACAGAGAGTCAGTGGCGGAGCTGAGAGTTGATCTCCAATAAGCCTGACTCACGAGACCTGCTGAGACATACTGTTTCTCAGAACTCGTGGTCCAGCCCTCTTCCCTAGGAAGCGTAACTCCTTGCTGCCAAGTCTGATGGTCACAGTGGCGTTTTTGAGAGATGCCCCTGTGGCAAGCACATTATCAGTGTGCACTGTCCTCTTTTGCAAGTGGCCCCCTGGCCATGAGGGGCTCTGTTGGTCTTATAGCTGGATTTGGCCCCCCAAGCAAAGCCTAGGCAGGGGGACTAGAGAATCCAAAGGAAGACGGATGGTAGGGTAGCTCCCGGTAACCTGCCAGTTGTCTCCACAGACTTTCCCTGCTCTTCTGTACCCTGAGTCCAGGCTGCTGCTGCACACGGCCATGATCTAAGGTCCCAAAGACTGGGAGCTGATTAAATGTTTACTCTCTGCCTCTGATAGATGTTTACAACTTTGGGGGCTGTTCTGCAGATTTTCCCCTTTATCAGGAAATGTTTTTCTGAGGGCTGAAAGATGTCATCTGTGCTGACATTTCTTATGCTGGTCAAGAAATAAGATGGTGCATACAACCATCCTTACTCATGGACATGCTCGCTCCTTGGCCAGGCCCAGTCCTAGACATCATCCCACTGGAAGTGAATAGTCCAAAAGAGGAGCCCCAGACTAGGGGGATGGAAGGGAGATTCCCAGAGGCACCTAGCCAAGTTTATTATCTTTGTAGGTGGAGCCTTCTTTCAGAAACAGATTTGCATAAACCAAGCTCATGGAGGTTGTTGTAGGGGGTGCAAAACTTGCTACTCCAAGATATCTCTTTGGCATGAAGAGTATTTTGAGCTGAAGATAATCAAGGTCCAAAAGACTCAAAAGCAAACTTTGACCTTCCCCCTAACTGCCTGAAAAATTTAGATAGAGGAATCCAGCTATCATTAGTCTCTAGTGATACCTTCAAGCATGGACTGGGTGTGGTGGAGGAAGCTCTTAAGAGATCAGACTTAACTCTGTGGCCCATTATCTTTGCGTCACCCAGCAAACCTTTATTACCAAACATTTGATTTTTCCTCTCCATGCCAATTGCCTTCCTCCCCTTTGAAGTTCCAAAGCACTACCCTCAACATTCTCTTTTGTCATCACCTAGAGATGATATTTAAATGAAGATTTTCGACCATTTGACAAGTTAGTTTTCATGAACCTCTCCCGTGTATACATATTACTGAACATGGTTTGATTTTCTTCTGTTAATCTGTTTTATGTCAGTTTAATTCTTAGATCAGCCAGAGAAACCTAGAATGGTAGAGAAAATGTTTTTCCTCCCCAGCAGTGTCTATGATCAAGTGCATTTATCCTCAATGACAGATGCAGTTACAAGAAATTCAAATCGGCATAAATCAGGCCACAAACTCATCTTTCACTGTGACCTATTCAACAAAGTATTTAATAGAAGGCTGGTGGTGGAAAAGGCCAGAATGAGGAACATTAAGAGTGTGATATGAAGTCAGATTCTTTACCAAACCAAATTTGTGTCCACTCACCCATCGCACAGGCAAAGCCGAACCACGGACACTGGTTTGTGGTAGACTGCCTGTCTGATCATGCTATATTCACATGTTACGGAATACTGATCTCTTCTTGCAAGAACCTACACAAAACGGCTTCAACATATGAGAGCAGTTTCTATTCCCTGAAACACCCTAGCTTTGGGACAGTTAGTGAAATATCCTGTTTTCAGGGAAACTTTGTTTCCCTAGACTCAGCCTTTATATGGAAAAACGGTGTCTCCCACTATGCTCCACCATGAAATCTCCACTGTCTATACCCCATTAGGTGGCTACCTTTAGAGCGGTGCTCACAGCCCACTTGCACAGAATTACGAATTCTGTGAGCGAGGCTGAACTCATCAGGAAAGCACCTTTTATCCATTGTGCTTAAGGGAGTTCCATTGAACAAGCGCTTCAGGATATTTGCTCTTTAAAAGTGTATTTTAAAATTCATAAAATCGATGTAATCCAATTCAGAAAATTCACGAGATAAATCCCTGATATAGTAAATACCATAAGATAGCCCCACTGTCGTGTTATGTATTTTGTTATATCATTTACCCTAAGTATAATACAGTTAAAATTATAATGTACATATAAACATTTCAAAATTGTTTTTTATTGTTGCTTAATATATCATAAACGTTTTTCTATATTGTCATGTAGAAAGTTTCCAGTGCAACATGTAAAGCCCTTTATGTTCAGCTTCCCTCTTTAGTCTCACCACTCTCTACCACACTGTCATACTTTACACCATCCATATGGAACAACACGTGGTTACTGGGCATTACACCCTTCCCAACCCACCTCTCACTCTGCCTTCACCTGGAATATCCATCAGCCAGCTTATAGGCAGGCAACAGAATCCACCCTTAAGTGTTCACATGAAGAGGCTTTTAATATAAGAACCACTTATGGAATGGAATGTTAGGCTGGTTTAAGAAAAGGATGCTGAGGAAATTAATAGTGAGATGTTCAGAAACTAGCAAGCTGGGAAGTTCTTATCCCTGTAGGGCCAAGTAGTCTGGGGCCAGCTGAGGACCAGAACCTAGAATCCCAGAAAAGGAGCCTCCTGGCAAGTGCTGTAATCATGGAGAGATGAAACTGGTGGAGACGGGATATTCCAGCAGGGAGGGAGCAGGATAGAAACACTCCATTTCTCTCTCCACCAGGCCTCTTATCTCCTATCAGTATTTTCATGCTGACCAAGCCCCAAGCAGAGATCAAAGAGCATGGAAGCAACAGTACCACACCATACAGACATCATCTGCTGAGTCTGCAGCAGCAGCTCAGAGGAAGACAGAGAACAGCCAGGGAAGGGGAAGCTGAAGGGAAAATAACCACCCTTCCTGCCTAATTTGGATTTATCCTCTGGCCCTCAGCATAGATGCTGCCTTATCAAGGAAGTGAGAATGGGCTGCTTTCCTCTCTGTGTTCTCACTGCTTCCAGTGTTCATGTCAAGACATTTTATACTTGATTAAAATTATGAACAAGACAATGCCATCTCCCACTGAATATTTAAACAGTAGCAAACAAGAGTCTTGCAAATAATAGGCATCCCGTAAATATTTGCATAATCACCATTTCTAAAGTCTTCATGATATTTGTTCTTGGAGCTGGGCTGTAATATCTTCGTCTTTCTATTGCATTTAAAAATTCTTCAACTGTATCTTGTTCATTATTTCAGTGTTAGCCAGTTTCTCTGGTTGAGCTGTAAACTCTTTGAAGGCCAGAGGCTATGTTAAAACACACCTCTCTGGATGTCTTGACTGCTGAAACCAAATCTGGCCTCTGTACCTCAACACTGAATTAATTCAAATCGCAGAGACAGAGTTTTAGGTGAAGTGAAAAAAACAGCTTTATTGCTTTGCCAGTCAAAGAGGGCTACAGGAGGCTAATGCCCTCAAACCGGTGTGTCCCAACTTGGAGAGGGAATTGAAAGGTTTTAGAGTAGTGATTCAAAGAGATATGATTAGCTTGTGGACATTTTCCTGACTGGTTGGTGGTAAGGTAAGTAGGAGTCAGTATCATTAACCTTCAGGGGTCAACATTCTTGTGGGCAGCATACCGTCATTAACTATTAACTTCTACCTACTGGGGGTTTCAATGTCTGCAAAACAGCTCAAAAATATTGTTGTGGGTGGCCCCTGTTGGGGAACCAGGACTTTGCCAGAAGACTGCAATGTTTTTTCTCTTGACCCTTCATTTCTTTCTGGGCTCACATCCTCCAGTCCCTAATAAGCAACTCTTGAATCTGGCCCACTGGAACTCAGGGAATACCATGGGGGCTGAATGAAGGCTGATTCCTATGATCGGAGAAATGGGGGAGGGGCACAGAAAGCCTTTGTTTCCAGGAGCCCCACAGGGCCCTGCTCAACATCACTACTAGTGCTTAATGTGCATGTGCACTTGCACAGATACACACACATACTCACACACATATACACACACACATGACCTGTCAAGGTTTGGTAGACATGGGACAGAAACCGGTAAAGTGAGCAGGCATCTCCAGTTTCCCAAAAATATCCCCGTGTTCTCCTCAAAGCTCCCACCCCAACAGCTCTGTGTTCATATGCACAGAAAAAGGAGGATTCACTAGACCAACAGTTCCAAAGCTTCATGGCAACAAGGCAACAAACCAACAAAAAATTACTGACGCCCTAACACTGTCTGCCCTCTTTCTGACACTGCTGCTGCTGCTGCTAAGTCGCTCCAGTCGTGTCCGACCCTGTGAGACCCCACAGACGGCAGCCCACCAGGCTCTGCCGTCCTTGGGATTCTCCAGGCAAGAACACTGGAGTGGGTTGCCAATTCCTTCTCCAATGCATGAAAGAGAAAAGTGAAAGTGAAGTCTCTCAGTCGTGTCCGACTCTTAGTGACCCCATGGACTGCAGCCTACCAGGCTCCTCCGTTTATGGATTTTCCAGGCAAGAGTACTGGAGTGGGGTGCTATTGCCTTCTCCACTTTCTGACACTAGGTAAGAATATGTCCTTACCCTTGAGCCACTTCTAACCCTGCTAACATTCTCTTTGACTAGACCACAAGGATTCCTACTTAATATGCTGCTCAAGGAGATTTTGTGAAAAGGGATAAAAAGTACAAGGCATTGGGGGTTGGTAAGTCCGACTTCCTGCTGTTTCTCCCCTAGAGACTCACTGAGAGGACTTAGATGCACATTGTTCATCTGTGGGTCACCCCGCTTCTATGATGTGAAACTTCATTTATGTTGATTCACCTAATTCTTCCCAGAGGACAAGGGCTGGGTTCAAATCCTACCTTACTCTCATGTGAACTGGTCTTCATCATCTTATTTTTCTCTCTTGACCTTTAGTCAGCTCAGCTTTAAACTGGGATCTTGAAACTGAGTACACAGAATTTTGTTAAAGTTAACTAAAGATAGATGGCAAGCTAGCTGTTAAAAAAAAAAAAAGATAGTGGTGATATGATCATAGACATTGTTGAAATAGTACGATGGTTCTGGGAGGTTATTGTGAGGATGGACATGGAACATGACAGGGAAAGGAAAGGAAGTGGAGAAGGAGAAAGAATCAAGAGGAGAAAGAAAGGAGGGAAAATGGGAGGAAGGAAGAAAGGAAAAAAGGAAGGTGAGCACAAAATTCAGGGGATGAATGAGCAGAAAGAGAAGCATTTGGAGACAGTTTATAGATATCTAAGAAAATATAATCTAAGTCAGCACTTCCCAGTCAGTGTAATCACACTCCAATTTAGCTACCTAAATTTTAAGGTGGTGTGACTTCAGCATTTAACATTATCAATAGGCATGTAAATGGCTCAGCATGGGAGCTGAAAGTTGGAGGCAGCTTTTGGCAGAGGTAATAATGAAGTGAATCCCATTAGTGATGGAAAGTCAATTAAGGAAAACCTCAATGAAGCTCCAGATCTGAGCATTCTACTCAAAGATTGGGATTTTGGAGGAATAAAGGTTAAGCACCAGGAGGCTGTTTATAATGACTTTAATTAGACTGAAAATGAATTGTTTCGCTTTTTTTTTTTTCCTCTCCAAGTTTGCCTTTTAGATAACAGAGCATCTGTAATACACTGAGATAAACTTGTCAATTGCAGGAATTATGTATGTGTAGGAGGTGTTTCATGAATGACACTGATTTCACAAAGTGATTATGTTCCCTGCAAGAATGTGGAGATTCTAGCCATATCAGCCACTGCACTTCAGAGGATAAACAATTGTTAATGAGGATCTTTGTTTGACTCAGTTTGAACATTCCCTTCAACCTTCAGAAAAGTGTAACATGCATGTCACAGGTTTTGGCAACCCAAATTATTCTTTTTGTTTTGCTTTATTTTTTTAAATCTTTATTTATCTGGCTGTTCCAGGTCTTAGTTCCAGTACCTGGGATCTTCAGTCTTTGTTATGGCATGTGGGTTCTTTAGTTGCAGCCTGTGAACTCTTAGTTGCGGGATGTGAGATCTAGTTCCCTGACTAGGGACCAAACCTAGGCCACCTGCATTTTGAGTACAGTGTTTTAGCCACTAGACTACCAAGGAAGTCCCCCAAATTATTGTTAAGCACTGTGATTCAAAAGAGAAGGGAGTGCACATTGGATGCTGATATTTAAAAACCTGGTAGAATGAAGGAAAGCTAATACATAAATTGCCTTTTATCTTAAATTTCTGTACATCTTTATTGATATCAACAGACAGAAGAAACATCTATTACTATCATTGTTACGAAAGTGAAAGTCGCTCAATCGTGTCTGACTCTTTGCAACCCCATGAACTGTAGTCCATGGAATTCTCCAGGCCAGAATACTGGAGTGGGTAGCCTTTCCCTTCTCTAGGGGATCTTTCAAATCCAGGGATAGAACCCAGGTCTCCTGCATTGCAGGTGGATTATTTACCAGCTGGACCACCAGGGAAGCCCATTGTTATTACAGATATCATATTATATAATAATTGAAATTGACAAATTGACAAATGTCTTATCTCTATCTCGTTCTATCTTCAAAAACAAATTTGAGATATGAGTGTCTCTATTATGCAGATAAGAAACTGCAGGTTAAGTGATTTCCCCAGTGTTGTAACAGCTAATAAAAAAGCAGGAACAATACATAAGCCTATTGTCCACATCACTCCTAGGTAACATGGAGGTTAACCTTAGAGGTTAACCTTAGAGATGGTTCTATCCAGCAAATTAGAAGCAAATGTCCAGTGACTTTTCTGGTGCTGTTTAGTGCATAGCTAGAACCAGAGCCTAACTTGAGTTCTCTGAGTTGATCTAAATGGGTCCATATAGAGAAAAAGTGGTTCCTACTGCAGTACTTTTAATTTGGCTGTGGATCATAATAAGACTTTGTTATCCCAATGACTAAAAAGTATATCAGCTATTTTTAGAATTAAAGTAACCTGGAGGTTTTACAACCCTCACCAAACTAGTGGATAAATTTCCATGGCAACCAATTATTAGGCAGAGATTGATTCCAGAGACAGGCAGTCTACAGAGCACTGATTTTTCAGTCCTGACTACACATTAGAATCATTGGGAAGAATTTTAAAAAATATTGAGAGCCAGGGTCTACCCCTTGAGGCTCTAACTTAATTGGTTTGGAATACAGTCATAGCATCAAGATTTTATAGGTTACTCAAGTGGTTCTAATGTGACACTTCACTGAGAACTGCTGTTACAGAATGTGGTTTTTAAATACTGTGTACAGTTACAAAGATTATACACTACCTAGGAGAATTTCAAGGGGTTTTAGCTAATTCTGCTCCCCGTTCTTTCCCTCCCTTCCTCGCACCTTTCCTTCCTTTCCTCTTTCCAACCTTCCCTTCCTCTCTCTTGCTCTCCCTCCCAACTTCCTTCCCTTTCAGCCACAAATATTTACTGAGCATTCATTTTAATACATTGCTCAAGCCCACCCTTACAACTGTCGTAATTTAAGCCTCATCTTCTTGGGTCTGGGTCTGGAATATTTGCTAGCTTTCCATCTGGTCTTCCTTAAACCACTTATGGTCTCTACAGCCCAGTCTCACACAGTTCTCAGCATATTTCCTCAAAAATGCTTCACTGCTTACAAGTCGGACATGACTGAAGCGACTTAGCAGCAGCAGCAGCAGCAGCTTACAAGTAATAACAGAGTATTTGCCTTTCCCTGTCTCACTTATTTCACTAAGCAAAATACTCTCTAGGTCCACCTACTTTGCTCAAATGGCATTATCTCATTCCTTTTTATGACTGTTCAGTTCAGTCGCTCAGTCGTGTCTGACTCTCTGCGACGCCATGGACTGCAGCACACCAGGCCTCCCTGTCCATCATCAACTTCCAGAGTTTTCGCAAACTCATGTCCATTGAGTCGGTGATGCCATCCAACCATCTCATCCTCTGTCGTCTCCTTCTCCTCCCACCTTCAGTCTTTCCCAGCATCAGGGTCTTTTCCAATGAGTTGGTTCTTCGCAATATTAAGTTGCATGTGTATACATATACAATGGAATATTAGAAATATTGTATATATACACTTCCCAGGTGGCTCAGTGGTAAAGAATTCACAAGCAATGCAGGAGACACAGCTTAGATCCCAGGATCAGGAAGATCCCCTGGAGAAGGAAATGGCAACCCACTCAAGTATTCTTACCTGGGAAATCCCATGGACAGAGGAGCCTGGCGGGCTATGTCCATGGAGTCACACAAGAATCAGACACAACTTAGTGACTAAACAACAACATATATATATATGTATATCACATCTTCTTATGTTCATTCATCTGTTGATAGACACTTAGACTGCTTCCTTATCTTGGCTTTAAACACTGGGGTGTGTATCTCTTTTTGAATTAATGTTTTTGTTTTCTTCAGATATAGACCATATATATATCTATATGCAGGAGTGGAATTGCCTGATCATATGATAGTTCTATTTCTAGTTTTTTGAGGAACCTATTTTACATAGTGGCTAACAAAACAGGCTCAGAGATATAGACAACAAACTAATGGTTACCAGTGTGGGGAGGGACGGGGGAGAGGTAAAATAAAGATGTGGGATTAAGAGATACAAACTACTTTGTACAAAATAAATAAGCAACAAGGATATATTGTGCACGAGAGAAATACAACCATTATTTTGTAATAAATTTATTCACAAAGTACAATCTATAAAAGTATTGAGTTATCATGTTATATACATGAAAGTGAAAGTGTTAGTCATTCATTCATGTCCAACTCTTTGTAACCCAATGGACTGTAGCCTACCAGGCTTTTCTGTCCATGAGATTCTCCAGGCGAGAATACTAGAGTGGGTTACCATTTCCTTCTCCAGGGTATATCTTTCCAACTCAGGGATCAAACCTGGGTCTCCAGCAATGCAGGCAGATTCTTTACCATCTGAGCCACCAGAGAAACCATATATACCTGAAACTAATATAATATGGTAAATCAAGTATACGTAAAAAAAAAATGCTTCACTGCTTAAAGCTTCCAAGTAAATCTCATAGAGGTTAAACATGAGACTTTATAGTATGGCATAAATAGGTCTTAATCATGTTCCTATCTCCTGCTAAACTTTAACCCTCAAAATAAGCAAGTGATACTGAGTTTGGAGCCCAGCAGGAAGACCAAGAAATCTTAACATCCGTGAAAGTACATACACCATTCTGCCCATCATTTTATGAAATGTAGGATTTAGCTTTGAAAGCAGTTGTATTAGGAAATAAGTCAATGATTAAAAAATGTTTCTGACTGCCCTGAAACTCAGTCATTTGAGGCAAATAAGTAACAGTCATTAATCATCTCTTGGCAGGAGCTGTTTTTCTGAAGGAGTGAGGTGACGGTTGGAACACTTGATCTTTTCTTTCATTAAAAGGTAAGGGCAATATTGCAAGTGACAATTCTTAAGGATCTGATTTTTGGTCATTTCTTATTTTAATTTCTCTGTACCCTTTGTTAGAACATACTGTAATTGGCTTCCCACAAAGCACTGGAAAACTTGTGGAGTTGTGTTGTATTCCTGTATTTTAAAAGGGAAAATGTCAAAAGAAAATGAAATCTCTTTTTGGACAACAGCATTGGTCACTGAAAATTATGCTGTTTGAGCTGAATCTTGGCCAGGCTTCAGAGAGAAGCCTGTGACGTGCTCAGTCATGGGGAGAGGTGCCATGCTTGACTTGATGGGCACAGGTTAAAGGACACCAGTCTGTATCCAGAGGGATTTGAAAACTTGTGTTTCGTCTGGACAAGCTTTGACATCCAAGGGTGTCAGATCTAAGGTATAGGCTGTGTTTTTAAAAATAGCATTGCTTTAAGGGCAGCACCTAATCTTCAGCTGCCAGTTTGAAGTTGAGGACTGGAGACTTAAACTCCAGGGAAGTAGATTAAGTTTAAATGAAGGACTATGGTCCTGAAGAAAGGAATTAGAGCAAATGAAGATCAAGAAAAAAGTTCAGTCATACGTCTGGTGTGAACAGCAAGGCAAGCACTGGAAAAATGCGTAGAGGATGGATTCCCTAAACTCATCCAAGAGTTGTATATCAATCATAGGATAGAAAACTAACTCGGAATCCTATTTGCTTGGGAAACCTGAAACTACTAACACACTCCACTGAGTGATTTGTAGTGTTGAGGGGGTGAATTTTCTTTATGTCCAATGTCCTTGTCTATAAAACAAGACTGGTGATGAGGGTACCTACCTCCCAGACCTGGATGCTGGGAAAACATGTCCAGGCGTGGCCACTGCTCCTTTCAGTGACCACCTGGCCACACCGAATGACTTGAACAAAACTTCTTCCGTTTGGTGATATGCATTTTGTTTGTAAAATATTACTTGGAAATGGTACAACAGCATGAAACACAGTATACAAAAACAGTACGCATATAAACTGACCATTCATAACATCAGTTTTATTTCTTTCCACACATTTTGCTTTCTGAAATGCCAAATCTGGCATCAGTCCTCTGGGTTATGCTTGGTATAATTATATGATATTTTAATTCCAGGAAATTGCTTCTTATTTATGTTGTGTGAGTGTCAGGTTTGGGCCTTATTTTTGGTTTGCTTTATGTTGATTTTGGACCTTTTGACTCTTATTGTCAATTTCCATTCTGAAAAGAAATGCAGTCAAGTGAGAATAGATTTGCCACTGATGAGCTGTAATACGGCATATGAAAGTAATATCCTAAGTGTGTTTGAAAGTGTTTGTGATAACTAACTACATGGCTTACACGAACAAATGTGCAAAAATAGTCCTATAAGCTCCTGCCTGCTCGGACCCTTAGAAACTAGGTATTGTAGAACCACCCTTGCAGGTGAAGAGTTTTCTCCTACCATTAATCAAGGCTGGAACTGCATTGCTTCTAGAAAAAAATAGGGAAGCCTACAGGTGTCTAGACAATCTGTTGGGAGGCAACTAGCCTGAAGGCTCTAGCATCTTCAGAGGTGGTCTTGAGTATGAAATGAGAAAGAGTCTATGGGCACATTACACTGTGAGTGGGATATACATGTAAATTTTGGAGTTGAGAATGGGGAGAAGGTTAAGGTTCCCTAGGATGGGCATGTAAAAATCTCCAGGTGAGTATGTTTACTCAGGAGCCAAAACCGTGTAATGGATTATTGCATTGATTTATTTTATGGCACGGTTTCAGGTATACTTATAAAACACCAAAGGGAGGAATACCATTCTTTAGGTTCAAGCGGAGCATTAGATGAGACACACTGGAGAAAACACTCCTCCAGCGTCTGCCTACAACCCTCTCCACTAGGCCATAGGCATGAGGCTGAGGGAATGGGCAAGAAGCTGAACTCAGAGACAGTACAAATTATCTGCTTCATTTCACCTTGCTTCTAGACTCTGGNGAGGATGGGGAGAAGGTTAAGGTTCCCTAGGATGGGCATGTAAAAATCTCCAGGTGAGTATGTTTACTCAGGAGCCAAAACCATGTAATGGATTATTGCATTGATTTATTTTATGGCACGGTTTCAGGTATACTTATAAAACACCAAAGGGAGGAATACCATTCTTTAGGTTCAAGCGGAGCATTAGATGAGACCCACTGGAGAAAACACTCCTCCAGCGTCTGCCTACAACCCTCTCCACTAGGCCATAGGCATGAGGCTGAGGGAATGGGCAAGAAGCTGAACTCAGAGACAGTACAAATTATCTGCTTCATTTCACCTTGCTTCTAGACTCTGGTTCTCATACCTGAGTCTGTATCAGAATCTTACGGAGGGTCTGACAAAACACAAGTGTGGATCTCTGTGCCAGAAGTCATAATTAAGTCTGGGGTGGGGCCTGAGGATTTGATTTCTAACAGGCCCCCAGGAGACGCTGATGCTGAACCATTGATCTGGAATACATATTTTTTAAAACTCTTTCCCCTGCTATGTCTCATTCCTAAAGGCTACATAGGGGTAGATGGAAATCTTTCTGTTAATTAGCTAATAAGGCAAACTCCCAGCAGACTTGTAACTCCAAACTTTCATGTATGCAGACATCTGAATTCTAGCTGAAATCCCTAGATTATTATAGACATAAAAACTGAGGCTTTGTATGGATGAAGCGAATCATCCAAATTCACGCTGAGTGGAGAGGTAGGATTTAAGCCCACATCTCTTGACATCAGACCCAGGACTGTTGCTAAAATACCCCTTATGGTTGGGAGTTCTAGGCTGAGTGGCTCTTCATGACCAAGATTATAATGAAAACAGGAATTTACACTGTAGAGAGATTCTCCTGTAATGTACACAGTAGGAAGTGAAAATAAGAAAAATTCATGGCCTTTACTGTCAGTAAGAACACTGACAGATCTATTTCAGAGTCACTCAATCCAAGCCTGGACAGACTTCTCTCTCTTTCTTGTCTTTGTTTCACCTGGGCCATCTGGCTGCATTCTGCTTTACCAGGGACTTAAGGGTAGTTTTGGTGGTTGTTTTTTTTCTGTTAAAAAATAAACCAGAAAAGTAGATTTTATTAATGAAAGAAAAATTTGCAAAATCGGTCATATTTAGGTTTGGTTTTTTTTAACTTATTGGTGTATAGTTGATTTCAATGTTGTGTTAGTTTCAGGGGTACAGCAAAGTGAATCAGTTATACATATACCTATATTGACTCTTTTTTTGCATTCTTTCTCCATGTAGGTCAATACAGAATACTGAGTAGAGTTTCCTGTGCTATACAATAGTATCTTATTACATATCTA
This sequence comes from Redunca redunca, assembly GCA_006410935.1. Classification (NCBI taxonomy): domain Eukaryota; kingdom Metazoa; phylum Chordata; class Mammalia; order Artiodactyla; family Bovidae; genus Redunca; species Redunca redunca. Next base: position 448,266 of record SJYQ01001506.1, read on the forward strand.
TTTTATATGTATATAATATATATTAGTGTAGATATGTCAATCTCAGTCTCCCAATTTATCCCTCTGCCCTCCTTACCCTCTGGTAACCATAGTTTGTATTCTACGTCTGTGACTCTGTTTCTGTTTCATAGAGAAGTTCATCGGTACCGTTTTTTAGATCCCACACGTGATATCATATGATATTTATCTTTCTCTGCCTGACATTTTACTCAGTAAGGCAATCTCTGGGTCCGTCCTTTACAGCTATCAGCCTACTTGTAACCATATCAAATGCTAGCTTTTCTTTTCCCAGTACAATGGCTAAAATAAGCAAACAACAAATGCCGAGAAGAATGAGTAGAAGCAATTACGTTTCTTGTTGGCTATCTGCAAATTTCATCTTGATTCATGCTTCCCCATAGACCTTTCTGCAAGTTATTTTATTTTTTTTACCCAAGATAATTTAATCCTTAAGGGAATTCTAGTGCCAGCTCTTCTAATAACATTTGTTGGACATCTACCATCTTGAACTTGGAATGGCTAGGAGGTACAGTAGAAGGGAACCTGGGACCAAGACATAAAGACCTTGATGCTGAACTGGGGTCTTTTGCTAACTAATTTCTGCTAGGATGTCATTTCTCGGATCCTTGATTCTTTCGTCCTGAAGTTAAAATAATTATATTGACCCTAGCCAGGGTTGCAAGGGTTTACATTCACATAAAATGAGTTGTGAACTGTCAATGATATACAAATGTAAAGTATGATTAATAGTTCTCCATAAGGAATGAATAGCATACATTCCCTCTCCTTCACACTTCCACCCCCACCCCACATCTGGACAATTTTGGCTTGTTGTTTTCTCTTGCAAAGGAATCAGAATTCCACTGCTAGTTTATTCTCCAGGAGTAGTTAATATTTCTCAGGGTAGGGAGCTACTTAATTTACAAGAACAGGCATTGGCCTGGAAAGAGACACAGACCTCTCACACTGAAGTCCAGCCATAGGGTGATGACTTATTTTATTCTTCAGCAAATTCTCATGGAGTAAAACATTGTCTTCTCTCTTAACTTGAATCTAAGGAACATGGGATGAGGTAGATTGTGGAAAATCTATGAGACGATAAACTCAAGGCTACATTACTTTAAATTATCAAGGCAATAGTGTAACTCTAGCCCATAAGTCAGTTTCTCTGTTAATGAAATGCAACCCACCAGGAAAAGGGATGAGCACTTCATGTTCACTGCTGCTGCTGCTAAGTCGCTTCAGTCGTGTCCGACTCTGTGCGACCCCATAGACAGCAGCCCACCAGGCTCCCCCGTCCCCAGGATTCTCCAGGTAAAAACACTGAAGTGGTTTGCCATTTCCTTCTCCAATGCATGAAAGTGAAAAGTGAAAGTGAAGTCGCTCAGTCGTGTCTGAGTCTTAGCGACCTCATGGACTGCAGCCTACCAGACTCCTCCGTCCATGAGGTTTTCCAGGCAAGAGTACTGGAGGGGGTTGCTGCAACCTTGTAAATTACACTTTGGTATTTTTACATCACTAGTGCAAAAACTAGGTTTCGGTAAGACAAAGCCCACAGTCTCACAGGCTTTGCCCCCATCTCACGGACCCCCATGGTGGAAAAGTGATGTTTAGAATAGTGTGGAGCTACATATCATGAGAGCAAATTGTGTGGGTTTCAGTCCTTACTTTGCAATTTAAAAGCAACGTGCTTGAGTGTTTTTGGTTTATCTGTGCCTCAGTTCCCTTTGTTGTAAGACGGGATGGTAATATTTCACAAGGATAGCAAAGATTAAATTAGCTAAAACTTGTAAAAGGCCCAGTACATACAAGCCCAAATGTTAATCAGCTACTAGTGAGCATGGACACAACTGAGCAACTAACACTTTCACACTTTCACTCTTATAGAAGTTTGGTCCCCCAACATCTGAGTTCTCATGAAGTTAGTCAGAAACGCTTTACAGAGCATTTTCTTTTTGGCCAGGCACTGTCCTGGGAACCAGAGGTCAGTCTTCTTAGAGGTGATGTGATCCTGATAAGGTGATCTCATTTTTGTTAGTTCAGAGTTTCATAAGGGGTCAGAATATATTACCACAAGTTAATTTCTCAAGCAGAGGCATGATTGTGGAGAAGCGAGGAGAAAGGAGGAGAGAATAAACAGATTTGGAGGGAGAATGGTAAATCCCAACAGAAATGATACTAATATTTTTTAAAGCTGGAACCTGAAATATTTATTCAATGCAGCCTAAAGATGGATAATGGATATTACAGAAAGACCAAGCACATCACTGAAGCCACAAAGGCACGCAAGTACATGGCATGTTTAGATAATTTACAAAAGGAGAAAAGCAATGAACAGAGAAAAAAAGAGGTGAGGGTAGAAATGTTAGCTGAGGCACATTGCCAGCCATGCTAAGGAATTAATCCTAAGACCCAGGGGAAAACACTGAATTGTTTGAAGCAGAGGAATACCACCTTCAGACTTTCATTTTCCTTCTTAATTGTTCTTGTTCTTTCACTTTCTACCACACCTCTTCCCCTCTTTCCATCACAAATAAGATTTAAGGCACCAGTTCATTGCATAGGAAGCTCATGTCAAGGTGGGAGACATGACTGGGGTAGCGAATTATAGGGGGATAAGTGGTATTTGAAGTGAGTTTAGAAAATAGATGGTAGAATTAGCAGATTTTTTTTAAATTAATTAAATAAAGAGTGGGAAAGAAAATGAAAAAAATAACTCCAAGGTTTTCATGTTGTTACAAATGGGCATGTAGATGGGAGTGTCAATAATGGAAACAGGAGCATAGGAGATAAGTGAGTTTGAGATGGGAACATGCTCTTTAGGGTTTGTTACATTTAATGTACATTCAGAAGATCGAATAAGCCTTGGGAAATATGTTATAAAGCATTTCACCTTAGACAAACTGGAATGGCTAGCTCAGTGTTTTTGCATATTTGCAAGTCCCCAAACAGATACAGTAATGAATGAGTGAGTTAATACTTAAATGGATGAAATTATGCATGTGTGTGATTGTTGTTTGAAAGAATATGAGAATGAACAAATAAACATTTGGAAAAAATTCATGGGCATGCCATTGCTATTCCTAGCAAAAGTCCTAAAGCAGATTTGAGAGCTGGTTTGTATATTCACAAAAAACCCATATATTAATATAACTGCCTCAGCCTAACCAGATATGGGGGAAAAAAAGCCTTAAACCCACTTATTTGTTTGACTTAATTGGCCTTTGTTGAACACATCTTCACATGCTAATCACAGCAATTCTGCAGCATGTCAGTCAGAATAAACTTGGACAGAGGACTCCAAAAACATCCGGCACAGTTTCCATCCACATCACTCAAAATCAATGAGGAAAATATAAAAACTGAACCAGGCATATTCAAGGGTAGCCTCTGCAGCTCTCTGATGGCTTCTCCTGTGAAGCAGTCTCTCCACTGTCTTCCCTTCTTATAAACTAATAAATATCTACATGGATTTAAACATCCCCAGCCCAGGGTCACAGTACTAAAGTTTTTGCCCTGCTTTGACATTTCCATGAGCCAATCCAGTCAAGTCCTCTGTGGTCCATGGAGTTCTTATCTTTAAGAAAAGACAGGTTAAGTAGCTATGTTGTAATCAATCCAGGGTTTTGATAAAATCTTAAAGGAATATTTTCTCATTGCCTTTTTTTTTTTTCAATTTACTCATTCAGTAAGTTTTTATTGAGGACTGCTGGTATTGGCCATGGGCTTCTCAGATGATGAGAGTGGTAAAGAATCCACCTGCCAATGCAGGAGACACAAGAGATGCAAGTTCAATCTCTGGGTCAGGAAGTTCCCCTGGAGGAGGAAATGGCAACCCACTCCAGTATTCTTGCCTGTGGATGGGGGAACATGGTGGGGTACAGTCCATGAGGTCACCAAGAGTCAGATGTGATTGAGCAGAGAACAGCACAGTACTGGATATTGGGGCTATGGAGACAAACAAAATCAAGTCTAGTGCTTGTCCCCACGTGGCTTAGAGTTTCATTCTGAGTCCAGGATATTTGGGAGTAGTTACAACATCTCAAGGAGGTCATATCAGTCCATCCTAAAGGAAATCAGTCCTGAATATACATTGGAAGGACTGATGCTGAAGCTGAAACTCCAATACTTTGGCCACCTGATGCGAAGAACTGACTCATTAGAAAAGACCCTGGTGCTGGGAAAGACTGAAGGAGGGAAGAGAAGGGGATGACAGAGGATGAGATGATTGCATGGCATTACTGACTTAATGGACATGAGTTTGAGTAAGCTCCAGGAGTTGGTGATGGACAGGGAAGCCTGGCGTGCTGCAGTCCATGGGGTCGCAAAGAGTCAGACATGACTGAGCAACTGAACTGAACTGAACAACAGCTCAGTGAGTACCATCCACCTGTCCAGGGCATTCTCATTGACAACTCATTGACTTTATTGCTTTGAGGCCAAAATTTAATCAACTCAGTAAATTGTACTCACTCAGTTAATCTCATGGTATCTGTAGTTGAAACATTTGAGTTGCCTGCATGCACATTGTATACGAGTAAGAAGGTAGCAAAGGGGCCATGGTGCACACTGAATCTAGAGCCCTTGGACTATTTATGTAATTGCTAAGGCTGTGAAATATGCCTGGTGTACACGGCAGTTGGGCTCCCATGTCAGGATAACCTGGGTTGAAACCTGGCCCTCTACTTCCTAATTATCTGGGTATGAACAATTCACTTATCCCTAGCAAAAAAAAAAACCCCAAACTAACATTTATGTACCCTTTGGTGGAGACATCACACATAAGACTTTTTTACTTGGTTCTCCCAAAAACTGGGAGAAAGCAGAGTATTCCTCGGGGCAGGTAAGGAAACTGAGATTTTGAGAGGTAAATACAGAAGACTCAGGGCTTACAACTGGAGGAGGAAGGATGCAAACATAGGATTTTGACCTCAAGGTCAGCTTCCACTAGCCGTCCTCACTCCAGCTATGGAAGCTTTGGAAACTCATCTCCTTTGCCGCCCCTGCTGTGCCTGGTGCAGTGTCAAGCAGCGGGTGGTGTCAGTCCTCCCAACACTGATGGGGAAGCAGCTCCTCCCTGGGGAGGGTCCATCTGACCTCTCTCTCTCTCTGGGCAGACCGGTTTCCCTATCACAGGTGTACTTCTGCAATACCAATTAACCTCTCCCTTCTCTGAATTCCAAAACTGCCCAAGCCTATCCTTGTTGTCAGCAGATATCTTAGAAACTTCATTTTTGACATGCTTTCCAATAACAGCAGCAATTACTCTTAATCATTATTTATACTAATTTGATGCTTCAGTGAGAGTATGTATTATGCGTGTCTTCCTAATTTTTTCATTTTTTTTTTAAACTGTAAGTGAGAATCAATGTAAGGGATTGATGTCAAGCTTTAGGTAGTTATTAACATGACTAGGGTTATCTAACCTTATTAGGTTGATTGTAGTTTCTCTTTTGTATCTTCCAGCAAACCCTCAAATTGATTTTAAAATGCTGCTATTGACCTAAAGATTCTTAACAACAGGAGGTTTAAATGCTTTTCATTGTTATGCTTCCTGCCTATATTACCAATTACTGTTCAAAGTCTGCAGTAGGGAACTACATTTCATTTCGCTGTGATTTCTATTCAGAGTCAGGGCTTGGTGTCTCTTAAGAGACAAACATTGGGAAGAGGAGCCAGCATCATCCAGTCTCATCTCTCACACCCAGAAGAAATCCCCTTGCCCACAACTCCTGCTAGACAGATAGCCAGTCTCAGCTTGAATGATATCTGGGAGCTGCTGGGAGCCGGAGAGGACTTGAGCTGAGGGCTCAAAGGACAGTTTAAGACCTTTTCTGCCACTAACTCATTTTGTGGCTTGCATTATAGAGTATGATCTATTGAAGGCTCAGTCTCTCCATTGGCAAAACCAAGATATTAGACTCTGTCTCAGGAAAAGTAGCATCTATCTCAGTGTGTCAGTGCTTGAAAAGGGTCAAATTAAATACATAATTCACAACTATGGATATGCGTATGTGCTTCTGTTTATGAGCGTGGGATATGAATGTACACCTCAAAGACCCTACACATATATCCCAGCTTTACAGAAATTTTTTCTCAGGACCTCTATTAAGTCTAATAAATATCTTCATCCCTTCAAGTCATGCCTGGTTTGCAGCTGTTGGTCCAAATATAGGAACTGTGGCTCTTCTTCCTCCTTCTCTTTCCTTCTTCTTCCTTTCATTTTATATGAGAAGAGTGCACTTACAGTAGCCAGAACTCTTTGGCTGAAAAAAGAAGGAACCCAACTAAATCCACCTTGAACAAAGAAAATAATTATTCACATAGTGCAGACTCTCCTGGAGGAACCACACTGTAGGAACTGAGACAGGGGCCCAAACAACATCACCATTTTCCCACTTTGTGTTTTTTCCCCCTGGTAATTAACTCAAGTATTTTCTTATGCTGCAGATTTGCATTCTTTGCGTGTTAGAAAATGTGTGCTCCTAAGTTTGTACTTTCCAGGCTCAAACACCAGGGACATTCTACATCCATTTAGAATATCACTTAAAGGTACAAGTTGTCCCAAAGATGATATGGTAAACAATAAGCCACTGTACTGATTGATGGCTGCTCCTGAGGTCATGCAGAGGGTGAGAAATGGGGGGCACAGTCTTCTGAAGAAAGATGAGAGGTCAAAAAACCCTATAGAGGGACACTATATAACTAAGTGGTTATAAAATTCTTATACTGTGTTTCAATTTACTGTCCTTTAAAAACTCTCCACCAGCCTGATTTTGTTTGGTTTTCCAATTATGTTCTGTACAATGTAAGTCTAACCCCACTTCAACATGAGAAGCCGCATAAAATCTGTTTCTTTTTAGACTTTGATGTTTTTCGAGTGCAAATATGACATGCACTGTAATTGTGCTACAGATTGAAGTGATTAGGTGGTGCAATTCCATGGTAGCTTTTGAAAAAAAATGATTCTGGCATCAGGCCCTCTGCCTGCATTTGCTGTCCTCTGCTCAAGTGCCCTCATGGGAGAGCATGCAGAACCCCGAGTTGCTCAGTTGCTCAGGCCCATCTGTCTGCCTGCCCACTTTCAAAACCCTGCTGTCATCTTGCGCGATTCTCTTCCACCATCCTTCATTCTACTTGGTGAGGTCATGATAAAAGTCAGCAGTTATGGCCCATAGAGAGCTGTGTGACTCCCTGCAAGTTTAGAAACTTCTCTGTGGCTAGTGCTCTCATCTTCAAAATGAAGGCTGAAGAGGAGGAGAGACATATACTTAACTTACCCCATTTTTCCCAGGCACCTTAAGTGCTTCCCTCACTCATCCTGCAAAATAGATATTATGTGTTATAAATTTACTGCACATTAGAAATGAAGGAAACACGAGCTATAGAATGAAAAGAGTTCTGGGCTTCAATCAGAAGGTCTGGATTCAGATTTCAGTTCTACAGCTTATCCCTGAAAGTTAGAACAATTCATTTACCTCTCAAATTTCAGTGTGATTCCTGTAAAGTGAGTACAAGCATACCTTCCTTGCAAGGCTTGTGAGATAAAAGCTAAAATGTTAAGCACCTGACTTGTCTGTCATATGGTAGGTGGTTAGCAATTATCTGTAGTGTTTCTGCGTGTGTTTATTCATTAATTCAAGAGTCTACCAGTTATTAAGGAAATAGATCAAGTTTCTACTTACCCTGGCGCAGCCCTGAAGAGTTGCTTAAGCAAGAAGGATTCAACAGCAAACACATCCCATAATTCCTAACATTTAACTTTGTAACTTCTCTTATGCAGCTCTTATTTGAAATGACTATTTTCTTCTACCCCTAAAGGCCTGTTGTGTATGATCCACAGTAACACAGTCTATCCCTCTTTCTCAGTCCAGTTGTTGTGCAATATGAGTGCCACACACGGGGAATTCCTCGTACTTCCTTCTATGGGGAGTAGCTTGTATACGGAGACCTCATTTTTAAGGAAGCAAAAATGAACTTATGATATATCTTATAGTTGTTCTATATACCATACCACACCAAAAATATGTCCCAAATTTGGTAAAAAAAAAAAAAAAAAAAATTATTTATACCTGCTCTCTTGATGCAATGACTCAAGTCAGTCAGTCAGTTCAGTCGCTCAGTCATGTCCGACTCTTTGTGACCCCATGGATTGCAGCACACCAGGCCTCTTTGTTCATCACCAACTCCCAGAGCTTGCTCAAATTCATGTCCATTGACTTGGTGATGCCATCCATCCATGTCACCCTCTGTCATCCCCTTCTCCTCCCACCTTCAATCTTTCCCAGCATCAGGGTCTATTCAAATGAGTCAGTTCTTCGCAGCAGGTGGCCAAAGTATTGAAGTTTCAGCTTCAGCATCAAGTCCTTCCAGTGAATATTCAGGACTGATTTCCTTTAGGATGGACTGGTTGGATCTCCTTGCAGTCTAAGGAACTCTCAAGAGTCTTCTCCAACACCACAGTTCAAAACCATCAATTCTTCAGTGCTCAGCTTTCCTTATAGTCCAACTCTCACATCCATACATGACCACTGGAAAAACCATAGCTTTGACTAGATGGACCCCTATTGGCCAAGTAATGTCTCTTTTTTAATATGCTGTCTAGGTTGGTCGTAGCTTTTCTTTCAAGGAACAGGCGTCTTTTAATTTCATGGCTGCAGTCACCATCTTCAGTGATTTTGGAGCCCCCCCCAAAATAAAGTCTGTTACTATTTCCATTGTTTCCCATTTCTTTGCCATGAAGTGATTGCCATGCAATGACTAACAGATAATTATTTTTCTCAGTTTATATAAGCTTATATAACATTTATTATTAATTAACTTTATAATTTTCAAATGCTGAAGTAAGCAGGGGAAATAATTAACATCTCAAATTATTCAATTGAATAATATTAATTGAGCAGGCAATAATCATCACATGCCCCATGAGCCCTTCCCTGGTACTCTACATACATTTTATCTTTCATCAGCACAATACGATCTATGCTACAGAAGTTGGTTCTACTGTGAAGGACAGGTGAGAATGGTTAAACTAAGAATGTTCAGAGAGATTAAAGGTTATAAAGTAAGTGGCAGAGCCACTTTTTCTGATCTGTCTGGATCCAGAACTCTTTACCACCATATTACACAAAACCTCCTTCTATTGCAATAATCCTGTCATAAGTTATGGTAGGTCTTGAGGCTATAACATCTAAAAACTGGAATTATTATTTGAAAGAGCTTAGGATTTAGAACTGCACCATCCAATATTGTAGCATATTCAGCAACCATATGTTGCTAATGCAAATTGAGATATGCTGCAAGTATACAAGGCACACTAGATTTCAAAACTTTGTTCAAAAATGCAACATATTGATAATTATATATTGATTGCATGTTGAAATTATATTGGTTATGTAAAAATATATTACTAAAATTTGTTCTGTTTTGTTTTTTTTTTCCTTTAATGTGGCTATTAGAAAACTTTAAATTGTATAGGCGACTTGCTCTATTATGTTTATGTTTGACAGGGCCAGCCCAGGAGGCAAAGTAAAAAGACAAATTTAATGCAGTTTGATTAAAGATTCCAAAGACATGGGCACATAGAAAAGACTTTAGAATCCTGGAAGCTTCCTTTCAGGAGAGAGGTGTGAGCGACAGATGAGTAGTTATTACAGAGATAAAAAGAAGCAAAAGGTATTTCAGGAGAAGAAAATGAAACAGCCCAGCCCATTTAGGGAACATCAAGACATTCAGTAAAGTGCAAAGAGTAGGAAGAGAGAAGTGGCAAATGCCTCCGGGATTATACAAGGGCAATTTTCATTATGAAGACTTGGAGCTACTCAGGACTGGGGATATGGAATATAACCGGTTGCACTTCTATCTGCATAAAGGCACTGTGATCCTTTGAGCGAATACTGGTTCTTTGGTCACAGCTAACCGTGACCTCAGAAAAGTACGTGATGCTACAGCTCCTAACAGTGTGACTGACTGGGATTTTTGACTTACATCATACACATCTTCTGCCTTTTGTCAAAGACATTTCTTGGGTCTAGTTGTCTTAAAACTATATGCAATTGACCCAAGCAAAAATACCTTCTTAAGTCAAGCTCCTGAAACCTATTGACATTGACATGTACATAAATGTTGGGGGACTATTGTATCTAATTCTGAATGGTTTCTTCTCATCTTCCCTTTAAGTGCTCTGATTCCAAATTACTCATGGTCTGGGCACACTCATTTTATTCCAAAAAAGAGGCATGCCAATGCTCTTCTAAACCTGGGGTAGGATAGGACGGGATAAGCCTGTTATTTCTCTCAAGAAATCAGGAAGTTTTCTGCTCCTGGAGTGTCCTTCAGGAGGGTGGGGCTAATCGGAGACCAAAGAAAAGCAGAAATCTTTATGGATAGGAGCCTCACTAGAAAGAGAAAGGACAAAAGATCAGAGAAAACAGTAAGGGCAAAGGCACAATGGAGAGCTAGGACCTTGCTCAAGCTTCCACGTCTCTGTGATTAACAAAACACCCAGGACATCCCCAGTGACCCACTGGCGATGTCTCGGCGGCGCTTATGTTTACATGAGTGCCAAAAAAATAAAAATTTAATGAATCAATCAGTCATATAATGTATTAAAATCAAATTCTATCATGGAACTTGCTAAGTGTCCTTGGACAAGTAACTTATTTTTTTGGAAGGGGGCATTTTTATTTCTTCAGACAATATATGGACGTAGAATTTCCTTTTAAAAAAACATTATGTGGTTCCACACATTCAGGAATATAAACTTCTGAGAATCTCGCTCCTTCAGTTCAGTTCAGTTCAGTCGCTCGGTCGTGTCCGACTCTTTGAGACCCCATGAATCGCAGCACGCCAGGCCTCCCTGTCCATCACCAACTCCCAGAGTTCACTCAGGCTCACGTCCAGAGTCAGTGATGCCATCCAGCCATCTCATCCTCTGTCGTCCCCTTCTCCCCCTGCCCCCAATCCCTCCCAGCATCAGAGTCTTTTCCAATGAGTCAACTCTTCGCATGAGGTGGCCAAAGTACTGGAGCTTCAGCTTTAGCATCATTCCTTCCAAAGAAATCCCAGGGCTGATCTCCTTCAGAATGGACTGGTTGGATCTCCTTATAGTCCAAGGGACTCTCAAGAGTCTTCTCCAACACCACAGTTCCAAAGCATCAATTCTTCAGCGCTCAGCCTTCTTCACAGTCCAACTCTCGCATCCATACATGACCACAGGAAAAACCATAGCCTTGACTAGATAGACCTTAGTTGGCAAAGTAATTGTCTCTGCTTTTGAATATGCTATTACAGCAGCTCAATTAGGGGGAAAAAAAGAAACACCAATGAGTAGCGGTAGCAGCAATACAGTTATATGTCAGTTTTTTAATCTATTTAACAATACAGGTATGCCAAGGATTTTTCTCCCTTTATTTTATTCAAAAGCCCATCCTTTCATGAGCAAATAAATAACGCATCCACTTTGTTTTCAGTCTGTAAGAGCATAGTATATGTCCTTGAAGGTATTTAGATACTTAAAAATATAGAGAAGAGGGTACTATGAAGGCACAAAAAAGATCAAGTTTTTGAATCACATTTAATTTCTAAGACTCTCAAGAATTTTCATGAACTATATAGGCATAGGCCACCTCTTGTTATATGTCTGAAACAAACACTCAAATGTGTACTGTCTGAGAGTGTGTGAAATGAAGCAGGTATGCTTGAAATTAACAAGGGAGATTCTCTATGCTGTATGTAGCTTTCTAAATTAGTGTGTATTTGTAGAGTCCCTAAGTGAGAATATTTTCTTTTCTTTCATTTCTTTCTTTCTAAAGTTCCTTGGGATAATTCTAACTAGCATTTATTCAAGATCAATTTTAGAAGAAATAACTTACTATACGATGCAGACTTGTGAAAAATATCGTGTCACTCTTTTCATATTGACTACTTCCAAATTCAGAGCTACAGTTATTTTATACACTGCAATTAAGTTGAAATGGTGACATAGTGGTTTAATACCTTTTATGAAATTGCCATACTTCTGACATATCACATATTTTCATGCTCTGAAAAACGCTAGCACAGTAAATTACTCTGAGAATCACACTGCACCTTTATTTTGCAGAGAGAAAATTTTCATCAATTTTTGTTTTTATTCAGTCAATGCACATTTACTGATCAACTAGGATGTGTCTATACACTTAAATATAAAGAGGAATACTGGAGTTCCTGCCTTTAAGATTGCACAGTTTCACTGGGCGTGTGCACACACAAACACACACACACACACACACAGAATGTTAATATATGGTTTGTAGGAAAATTAATAGAAATTTGTAGAAAGGTAGAACATTGCATTAGATAAATTGCTCAGAGAAGCAGGGCATCTAGGCAGCATTAATCAGAGAAGAGATTTATTGGTAGAAGAGACCAGAGAAAGACTTGGATAAGCCTTTAGATCAGGATGCAATCTGACACTGATGGAAGGAAAGGGAGGAAGTAGATGTGGGCTAGGAAGCATCTCAGACAGCATCGTAATTCCCAAAGCATTTAGCCAGAGCCACAGGGAATCCTCAGGCCAAAGATATCTGGTGGAAGATATTTGATTCTCATCAGAACGGGCCTGCTTTTATCCCAGAACTGCTCCATCATTGGCTGGGAGCAATCTTGACAAAGCATGACCTTGACAGGAATGTATTGGTAAATCCAAAGAAAGAAAACCCAGGGCCATGAATCAAACATGCTCCCTGGCGTGGGAAATGTGTGACCCATTTTCATGGTTGCCCCAGATAACTAGATTGTTATAGGAGATCAGAAATGTTCTGCCTAGAGTTGTGATACCTGATCTAAGACTTAAGAGCTGGATCCAGAGACAGTCAGATAAAAGCTGAGAAGGGACAAGTTATTCCAATGAAGAGGCAGAGCTTGAGTTAAATCACAGAGGAGTGCAAGGTGCTGCTGACAGAGACAATTATTAGCAGTGTAATATTTGTGGGACATAAAAAATAAATAAAGCAGGAAGTGGTAAAAGATGAGGCTGGCGAGGTCAGGCAAAACCCAAATAAAAAATGAATTTATGTTGCAATATAGTTATCCAGTGGGAAATATGGAGCCATCCAAAGGATTTAGTTAAGGAATATCATAACAAAAAATGAATTATACTAAATCACTATGGTAGCTGCTGAGAAGTATGAATAAGGAGAGAAAAATCTGAATCTACTTGTTAACTGTTTTAGAAAGATAAGGACCTATATTAAAGCAACAGTCAGAGAAATGAAAAAAAATGGAGAGGGTACATGATATAATTAAGACGTGAAGTAAGATGTGATTGTGGGATATGAAAGAATGGAAACGATTCAAGGATGATTACAGTGGTGTATCTTAGTTTGGTGGGTGATGGTACCATTAACCAAATTGAAATAGGAGTTCAAAAGTAGTATCAGAGAGTGTGAGGGGAAAAAAGCAATGGGAGAATTTCAGCGGACTGAGTGTGTAACTTTTGGTCACACTAATATGCTCAAGTGGAAAGAAGAGACAGAATTCATCGAGAAAAGCAACAACAACAATAAATGTCATTTGGTAAATATGAAGAGACTTTATGTAGATTACAGAATGTATAGCAACATTAGGTTTTCCCCCAAAAAAAGCAGGTACATGCATAATGATGTGCTAAAGCTGCTAGCACTGGCTTGAGTAAAATGATTATTACATTTTTCAGAAATTAAAAAAAATTATTTATTTTTGGCTGCACTAGGCTGGGTCTTTGTTATGGCACATTGGCTTTGTTGCCTTTCAGCAAGTGGGATCTTCCCAGATCCCAAACCTGTGTGTCCTGAATTGGCAGGCAGATTCTTAATCACTGGACAACCAACAAGACAGTTGTTAAGCACAGTCATTATTAAAAATGAAATGATCGAAACTTAAACATCATTTAAAAACATAGGTAATAAATATGCCAACCTTGTCACTTCCTAATTTTACTGCATTTTACTGTTATATATGATTTTGAGGTTATTGATATCTCATATCCATATGGTGGAAGTATTATAATAGTGTGCTATTGAGCACCTCTTCCTAACTCCATGTCCAATGCCACTATATTGAAAGCTTGAAATCAGGCATGGTAGGAATATTTTTATCCTGGAAATTGGCAAACGCTATAAACAAAGTTGTTTTTCTTTTCCCGGAGAACAATCTATGGATAAGTTTCTGGTCATGGATAACCTAGGAGGTACAGTTTCAATCTAGAAACTTTGCATGAGAGCAAAAGTAGTTCATTAGATGCAATTGATGCCTTAGAGTTATGAGCTTTGCTCTCTCAGGAATGGATTGAGACCAGCCACAAGAGACTTGCTATTCTTTGGAACTCTGCATTCAGATGCTTATATCTTTCCTTTTCTCCTTGGCTTTTCGCTTCTCTTCTTTTCACAGCTATTTGTAAGGCCTCTCCAGACAGCCATTTTGCTTTTTTGCATTTCTTTTCCATGGGGATGGTCTTGATCCCTGTCTCCTGTACA
>SJYQ01001506.1:463127-495320 GCA_006410935.1 Redunca redunca
TAGTTGGTCAGTTGTGTCTGACTCTTTGGGATATCATGAACTTTCCTTGGAAGAAAAGTTATGACCAACCTAGATAGCATATTCAAAAGCAGAGACATTACTTTGCCGACTAAGGTCTGTCTAGTCAAGGCTTTGGTTTTCCTGTGGTCATGTATGGATGTGAGAGTTGGACTGTGAAGAAGGCAGAGCGCTGATAATTGATTCGTTTGAACTGTGGTGTTGGATAAGACTCTTGAGAGTCCCTTGGACTGCAAGGAGATCCAACCAGTCCATTCTGAAGGAGATCAACCCTGGAATTTCTTTGGAAGGAATGATGCTAAAGCTGAAGCTCCAGTACTTTGGCCACCTCATGCGAAGAGGTGACTCATTGGAAAAGACTCTGATGCTGGGAGGGATTGGGGGCAGGAGGAGAAGGGGATGACAGAGGATGAGATGGCTGGATGGCATGACGGACTCGATGGACGCAAGTCTGGGTGAACTCCGGGAGTTGGTGATGGGCCGGGAGGCCTGGCGTGCTGCGATTCATGGGGTCGCAAAGAGTCGGACATGACTGAGTGACTGAACTGAGCTGAACTGACAAGAGACTTGAGTTTCTTATAGGCTCAGGCAATGTAAGAGTCTAACACTACTGTAGAGCTAGGTAATAATTGAAGTATTTGCCTCTCAGATGAATGAGAA
The DNA here is from genome assembly GCA_006410935.1 of Redunca redunca. NCBI lineage: Eukaryota > Metazoa > Chordata > Mammalia > Artiodactyla > Bovidae > Redunca > Redunca redunca. The sequence goes on from SJYQ01001506.1 coordinate 463,806, forward strand.
CTATCATTGAGTGGAAGAATAGCCTTCTCTCTGGGGTTGGAAGAGGTATCACAAGGTATGGACATGATGCTATGGTAGGAGTTAGAGTAGGGAATGGAAGTAAATGGAATTTGAGGTCCTCAGGTGTCCCCAGTGAAGTAAGAGACTCTAGTCATTTTCTAGGATTGGGTTAAACTGGATTGTAATAAGCAGGTGTTGATAAGCACAAAGGAAAAAAAAAAGCAGTTGGCATGGCCGAGGACTCAGTTGAGGGCGAAGACCTTAGGTGTAATCAGTGATGGTCAGAAGAATTGAACTCAGCTGTAAGGTGGAGGCATGGAGGAAGTGGGTGACTGTGCTCTCTCAGGTGGGATTTTATGGGTAAGAAGTGGCAGAACAGCAAGGATGAAAGAGATCTGAAGGCGCTTAGGTGAAGATTTTAGATTTACATGATCCATGTCAGGACCAGGCTGGTTGTGAAGGAAGGAAGCCCAGGAGGAGAAAAGTCCCACAGAGAAGAAATGGTATTTGACCAAAAATTTACCAAGAGGCCCTGAAGAACCTGGTGTAAGCCAGGATCATTGTCTGGAATGTGGACTTCCGGGGTGGACATGATTGTTCAAAGCAGTCAGAGCCCCAGTTATGATAAAGGCTCCTACTATTTCCATGTGGGGCCTGCAAGGCCCTAATTCAATTGGGAGCCTCTCTCACAAAATGGGTTAATGTCCGATTTGTGTTAATGTTTGGTAGAAACCAACACAGTGATATAAAGCAATTATCCTTCAATTAAAAATAAATTTAAAAAGAAATTAACAAAGAAAAAAAAATTTAAAAAAATAAAGGCAAAATAAGCCATGGTGAAAGGAGGGAAAGATGGCCCTCCTGGGTCAGATCATCAATGGAGCTTGTTTCCTAAAGCTCAGTTATTGGCCTAAGAATTCAAGGGAGCATCATGGATTGATAAATGGTCTTGGCCCTCTAAACCTCGATGACTAAATGCAATTGATTTTGATCTGTAGAAATAACAAGTAGTAGATGTTTTAATCAATAAGTGAAACTATAGTCACACATACACATTTTTCTCCCCAAAAACTCAGTGACTAAGCATCGGTTCAGAACTTGGACTGTGGTGATCTTCTATCATCTTCTTTGACACAGATGTGCATTATAGACCTGGAACAGGGAGTCAGAATAATCACCACCACCAACCTCTTCCAAACCTGATTGTTCCTCTACTGAGAAATCCAGCTTGTAGCATAGGAAACCCAGATCTGTATGCCTGGCCTGATTTTCTCACTAATTAAGAATTTAAATAAATCATCTTTCTTTTCTAGGACTGTTTCCTTTCTGAAAATAAGAGATTTGAATGGCATGACCATCTTAGGCAGGGTTCTTATTGGATGAAAAAACAAAAACCCACTGATACAACCATAAGCAAAAGAGGTTTATTGGGAAAGTACAGGGGAAGCTTGTAGACCACAGTATCAGGCAATATAGTGGGAACTCATGTCTCACCACTTTTGGGGACCCTCACACATCTTGTATGTGGGGAGGATGGGAGACCCCTGTTTCTCGCCCCTGCCACTCTCCATCTCTGCTTCATTGGCACCTTTCCTCTGCAGGCTGATTTTCTCCCCTTAGTTACCAGTGACAGACAATGGCTGTCACCTCTGAATCTGCCACAGTCATACAGGTCCACACCCAGAATCTTTCATTCAGTTTTTGTCTTTTAATCCCAGTACTGAGGAGGGAAAGAATTTAACTGGATTAGCTTGGATCAGATGTTCACAAAGCTGTGGACGGTGGCCAAAAATCACTGGACACAAACATGCTAGGAATGCAACATGGAGGCTCTTCCCAAGAAAGACGCATGAGCTGGGCATGCTTTTTAAATATATCATACAGTGGGCTTTAAGACTACTTCAGTTTATGAAAGTACACAATTTTTTGACTCCTTAGTCCTCTCCATAGTTGTATGCTGAGTCTCTACTATATTTTTGTAGGTACTTCTAGATGTGTGAGTCTATAAATCTGTTACCTTTCCCTATCATAGCTTCTGTCTCAATAACTTGTATATTTCCTTTATTGATGTTATGCGTTCAGTGCCAAGTTTGCCTGACATGTAGTTTGTGTGATGGGGAGCTGATCGTTGACTTCATGAGTCCCTCCTTCACCTGTAGTCTCTAGAGAGCCCCGAGACCCAGCAAGGACTCCCACTGCCCTGAATTCCTTAATTTCAAAACCTTCAGTTAGGTAACTGTATTTACAACAAACACCTATAGACTGTATGTGTTGAGAAATGAAAGTGAAAGTAGCTCAGTCGTGTCTGACTCTTTATGACCCCATGGACTATAGAGTCCAAGGAATTCTCCAGACCAGAATACTGGAGTGGGTAGCCTGTCCCTTCTTCAGGGGATCTTCCCAACCCAGGGATTGAACCTAAGTCTCCCACATTGCAGGCAGATTATTTACCAGCTGAGCCACAAGGGAAGCCCAAGAATTCTGGAGTAAGTAGCTTATACCTTCTCCAGTGGATCTTCCTGACCCAGGAATCGAACTGGGATCTCCTGCATTGCAAGAGGATTCTGTATCAACTGAGCTATCAGGGAAGTGGTTGAGAAATATCCAAACATTAAAAAAAAGGTGGGGGGGGGATGAGCTAAAAATAGGCAGTGAGAAAACCACAGAGAATAAGTAGTTGGGTGAATTAGTGGCTGCGATTTCTTTTCCAACGTCTGCCTGTGACCTTATAGAATATTGCCATTTTCTTTTCCTTTCTCTTTTATCCCATCAGACTTGCTGTACACCAAGAGTATAAACAGTAGTATTACAGAAGGAATCAGAAAGTTCAGGAGTAAGACTCCCAAACCAGCTTGGTATAAATATAGTATCAGGGAAAGTGATACAGAAGAATGAGCCAGAATATTTTTTTTTTTTAAATTCCTCCTAACATTTTAAATGAGTCCTAGCTGCTGAAGCCAGGACAGAAATCACAGAAACTGAGCATATTATTTTGGACATGTTTTCCCTGTGCCGGATTTCATAGCACATGCAGTCTCCCTTTCCCCCTCATCCCTCCTCCTCTGCCCATCCATAGACCTCCTGTACCCCCTGCAGGCCGCTTACATCAAACCCTGGTCCAGCTGAACAGGGTGATCTCGCAATTACTGAGACTCCCCATGGGCAACCCTGGTGCAAGTTCAGACTTGCTTCTTGTTCTTTACTTGATAAATTCCGACAGCATGTCAGCTTCATCCTCTCTTCAATAGCCATCAAATATTGATGGATGGAGCAGGTGTGCTTCCCAGGGTGCAAATAAAATGATGGTCTAAAACTCCAAGAGCATAATTCCATTACAATCTAGATGGAAACATAGAGCTGTGTCTCTCATGTCATATTACGATTCTGGTGAGAGAGAGCAATGTGCTGGTTCCTGACAGACCCCCTAGCAAACTTAGCTGGAGCCAAAAACAGTGGCAGAATCTTCCTTCAAGCCCTCTACAGTTTATCTGATGAAACACAAGTGGAAATAGTTCCTCTGGTGGGTCTCAGCCAGGGAAAAGATTGCTATTCAAGGAGATAGCTGGAAACATGTGAGTTCTTTGAGGTATCTTGTGGAGGAAAAGGAATCACCACTAGCATTTAGTATCTGCAAGCCAGGGGTGAATAGCATTGTTTTTCACTCTGAAAATTGCTCTGGACAAAACACCAATGTAACTTTGTAGCTAAACCAGGCCTGGTCTCCTGAGATGCACAGCAGAGCCCAATACATACCCTGTTCTCCACCCCAAATAGGTGAATAGGTCACCAAGCCCTCTGTGAATCTATCATCTAAATCAATACTCTTCAAGCCATTTGGTTCACACACCCTGTGGGAGAATTAAGAAAAATAGCTCAGTACCCTCTCACACATTTTTTACTTGACATCTATAATTTTTCATCATAAATGTAAATAGTTGCAAAGGATATAATTTATAGCACATTGTAAAAACTAACATTTAAATGTAAAACTGTTACATCAGTCTTCTAAATGCATTCAATGGACTCTAAATACTATGGTGGTTTTAACATCTACACATAATCCATTTTAAACATACTACATGAGCAAGCTCTTCTTTAACTATTAGAAATCTTGCTTTCTTACTTTTTTTCCTTGAACTTGTATTTCCAATCCATTTCCCTCAGAGAGTTTTATCCTAATGCAATATATTTGCTATGCTTGAAAGTCTTTTATTGATCAACCCATCAAATGTTTCTGAAACAAAAATATGTATATAAATTAGATTATTCTCATTTCCTGGGACATAAAATTCCAAGTATTAATTTTTTCTTCTAGATTCAGTTATTATTACAATTGTTATTCANACCTTCACCTCCATTCTTTGAAGTTTATGCTTAGTATTAATTACAAATCCTGGCGCAGAAGGTGTACTGAATAAATACATTTTTTTAGTGAATAAATTACTTATTAAGTATATGCAACAAGTTTATCCTACAAAGGTTGAGGGCAGTGATTACATTTGCAGAAGGAGGCAAAGAGAGCTTATAGTGGAACACAAATGATGTTTTACCTTGCTAAAATACAAAGATCAAATGCTTCTCTAGAGGAAAAAAATGGAGCCTGGCTGAGTAATTATGTCTGTCCCTCCTATCAGATCGGAAAGGGGACTATGAAATGAAAATGAGGGGACAGGAAGGTGGCACCTCTATTCATGTGAGCAAAACAACTTGCTGAACACAGCTCTCCCACGCTTCTCAAGGCAGTCAGCAGATTGTCTTTAAAGCAATAGTCATCCCAAGGGGTTAAATCAAAAGTGTAAGTTTATTTTTGAGTATGTTACAGAGGTGAAACTTACCTCTCCATTACGGCTTTTAAATTGTAAGACAAAATCCATAGCCTCAATTTTGGAAATGAATAACAACAGTTGCACGCCAGCGTCCACCAGGCTGGCTTATGATATTACCAGAGCTTTGTCCAAATTAAGAAATGTTACTATGTTGCAGAACTGGCCATAGTAGGATTCCACCTCTCTGGATAATCAAAATGCCTATTTCTGCTTTGAACCTTTGTATAAGCCCTAAGATTTCAGGAATCTCTTTTTGCTACCTGCACTTTCTTCCTAGTCTTTGTTTTAAAGCTATAATATGTGGTATTTTAAAATTTGTTGAAGTATAGTTGATTTACAATGTTGTATTAGTTTCAGGTGTACAGCAGAGTGAAATAATGTCTTTTGCAGCAACGTGGATCAACCTAGAGATTATCACACTAAGTGACATAAGTCAGACAAAGACAAATACCAAATAATATCCCNAACATGGATCAACCTAGAGATTATCACACTAAGTGACATAAGTCAGACAAAGACAAATACCAAATAATATCCCTTATACGTAGAATTGTCCTAGTCTTTTGTTCTTAGCTGTGTACCTTGAGGGCAAGGTAGTTGTTAAATTTATTTTTGACAATATTTAATTTTGCATTAAATTAAATTAAGTTATCTAATGATTACCTAAATACAAGGGCTTGAAAATACATATCCCAAGAATAGTAACAGCTATGTATTAATTTATTTAAACAAATTATTGAATCTTTAATGTTTATAGCAATGTGCCAGGTTTTAAGGATACAGCAATAAATTATACCACATCCTTAGTCCAAGGAGTTTGAAATATAGTGAGGAAGACTTAGGCCAGTACCTGACAGAAGAGAAACTCAAGTAGTATTTGTTAAATAGTAATTCAGTTCTGGGATTTGTATATATCCCAGCTGTAGTCTATGATTATTATATTCCCAACAGTCAACAGGTGACCAATATGAACCACGCATCCCTGGTGGTTCTGACAGTAGGGAATCCGCCTGCAATGCAGGAGATTCTACGTTCGGAATCTCTGCATTGGGTAAGGAATGGCTATCCACACCAGTATCCTTGTCTGGAGACTCCCATGAACAGAGGAGCCTGGCAGGCTATATAGTCCATGGATTTGCAAAGTCAGATGCAACCGAGCAACTAACACTTAACACAGACCAAATACACAATGAATGTTTGATGAATGAATGATTGAAGCTGTGAATTTTCCCCTTCTTTTCATAGTACCAGTCATAGCTCTCCTCTCTTCCCAAAAGGCTTAAGGAAAAGAAAAAAAAAAAAGAGGTGGGGGGAAGCAGAGAGAGAAGAAAATTGGATTTCTAGCTTACTTTATCAAGCCAGTAATCTAGCAAACCCACTCCCCTTGAGCTGTCCCATTGCAAAGTCTGACTTAAATTCACCCTATCAACACACCAAATACCTCCCACCAGAATTATTCTTTAGGATCCTTTTTTGCTTCTAACATATTTCTTGGGGAAACTGAAAAAATCCATTGCAAGAGAACACTTCAGTAGTGCGAACTAAAGGGTCATTGTACCCAGGTGACTAGCTGGGAAGTGTTCAGGCATTGAGGAGATCATGACTTTATTGTTTTAGAAATTCTGCACATAAGTCATTCACAGGCACCTTTCTATTTGCCTAGAAAGCCATATCTACATACGGCAAACAGAGAAAATATAATATTTTGCTAAATTTGCTATTAAAAGCCAGGGTATTTGTTTTCCATAATTATTAATTGCCCTGATATTTGTGAGCAAACAGAAGTTTTTGTCTCTCTTACTTAATTGAAATTTCATGGTAAGCAAACAGGAGTACTGGAAATGACCACATACGTATGCATGCACACAACTATAGGCTTTTACATGATTTATTCATTTAAGAAAGGTGATTGAATTCTTTCTCAGCAGAATGCACTCTGATTGGTACCGAGGAAAGAGAGACTGAACAAGCTCTAGATGAGGCCCTGGGGTGTGTTTGGCTGTTTTTATACATATGTCAATGACAACCCACTCCAGTATGCTTGCCTGGAGAATCCCAGGGATGGGAGCCTGGTGGGCCACCGTCTACGGGGTTGCAGAGTTGGATACGACTGACGTGACTTAGCAGCATACATATGTCATACTATTAAATCTTCATGATTTTTAGTCAGTTTTGTTTAGTTTTCCTCTTTTAAAAGTGAGAAATCAGAGACTAGGAGAGTCTAACTGATTTACCCAAGATCATATAGTAAGTGGTAGAGCTGGGATTTGGTTTCCCTAGTGGGTTAGATGGTAAAGAATCTGGCTGGAATGCAGGAGACCTGGGTTCAATCCCTGAATCAGAAATATCCCCTGGAGAAGGGCAACCAACTCCAGTATCCTTGCCTGGAGATTCTTATGGACAGAGGAGCCTGTGGGATACAGTCCGTAGGATCGCAAAGAGTTGGACTGAAGGAACTTAGCATGCATGCACGCAGAGCTGGAATTCAAACGTGTTTGTCCAGTTTTAAAATGTGAATTCTTACCAAGGACCTGGCTAGGCCAAATGATACAAAAAGATTAAATAAATAGTATTCTTTGTATACATTCAGCTTCCTCTTAATCTCAATCAGTGGTTTTCATAGAGGGTGATTGTGTTCCCTACAGTGACATTTATCATTGCTTGGAGAAATTTTTGATTTTTGATTGTTATGAATGGGGGTTGCTACTGGCATCTAGTGGGTTAAGGCCACAAATTTGGCTAAACCTCTTACAATGCATAGGGCAGCCTCTGCCCCAATCACTGCACCCAAGAAAGAGTGATCCAAAATGTTAGTAGCACCAAAGAAGGTCTGGAATAGATGAGAATAGAAGATATCATATTAGCTAAATTCTTTTAGTTTGTTAGACATAATACAATAGCTACTTTACACTTTTAAAAACAATTTAATGGAAGGGTATTAAAATATCTTGTGTCATTAAAAGTTAAACAACTCCAGACTCTGAAGTGGAAATTGTTCAATGGTCTCAGTAACCAGAATTCCTGGACTTTTCTCTTGAAAATACTGCAATAAACATGCCCCACTTGGTTTCTAGGACACTCAATCTCTCCCTTTAGGGAGAATAAAAAAAAGAGAATCAGAATAGCTCAGTTTGGGTTAGGTGACCTTCTCTGCATATTCTGGCACAGTGTGACCCATCCATTTCTACTAAGGACCATTTCCACAAAAGGTAGCTGACCCAAGAGAAGTCCAGCACCCACCTGTGTTCATTTCCTTCTGGCCAGTCAGTAAACAAGGTCACTTGAAGACAGCTCACATATGTCATGTAAATTCAAGGTAAGAGAGCATATGGATATTCTTTACCTTCTTTGTGCCAAAGATTAAATATATAGCTTATTGTTTTTTCAAACTCTTGGTTGGAGTCTTTGGATTCCAACTAGATGATCTCTAAAGGCTTCACTGTGGTGAACCTAAAGATCCTATATCTTTAGGTCTAAAGTGTAATTTAGCTGTTAACGAACATTAATCTATTCAGCTTAGGTCTGTCAGAAATTGGAGCCTTGTGCCTGGATCTTACCTTGCTACAAGGCTGCCAACCCAACTCTTGCATCTCAGGGCCATAGGCACTACAATTTCTCTTTTAATTGAAAGCTAGTATGTTTATTACCTCTAATGATGGCAAAAACTACAATAGAAAAACCGTCACCCGTGCACAACGGTTGTAACTCAGGTTTATATTTGGCAAATGTTTACAGAACACCCGTTAAGTTCTCATCAGTTAATGCTCATGTAAAATTCTCCTGTTATATTATAGTTATCCATTCTAGAGAGTAAGATTCATATAGGTGAAGTAATTTGACTAATTTTATAGTGAGTGAGACGGAGAAGGCAATGGCACCCCACTCCAGTACTCTTGCCCGGAAAATCCCATGGACGGAGGAGCCCGGTGGGCTGCAGTCCATGAGGTCGCTCAGAGTCGGACATGACTGAGCGACTTCACTTTCACTTTTCATTTTCATGCATTGGAGAATGAAATGGCAAACCACTCCAGTGTTCTTGCCTGGAGAATCCCAGGGATGGGGGAGCCTGGTGGAGGCCGGCTACGGGGTCGCACAGAGTCGGGCATGACTGAAGTGACTTAGCAGCAGCAGCAGCAGCATAGTGAGTGAGGAGCAGTAAAGATTCTTAAGGCTGATACGCTGGTTATTCTCCACCCCTTATCAGTCTTCTGTCCTGTTTTATGACCCGGGCAGGCTCAATATCTTCAGGGGATCTTTGTTCTCTGGTTTCTGGTATGGTTTGGGCCCTGGGACACAATCATGGGAGATGGGTTGTTAGAGGGAGAGAGTGGTTAAACTATATCTCTTCCCTCTCTCCCTGCATCTGAGACCTGAGTTTGGCAGTAGCTTCACCTTCTGTGGCTCTAGCTGCTGGTGAATAAGCCTCCACACACACACACACCACGGCTCTGACTCTCACAGGGACCCTTTTTTGTCCTCTTGATCTCTCTGACAAAATTGTGGGAAAATATCTTTGCTTTTGCTTGTCTTTTCCTGGACACCACAACACTCTCTTATCATTCCATTTAAACCCATTTCTTTGAAAATTCTCTCCATTTAATTCCCTTGACTTAAGATCTTTAGGGTGGAACCCTTGCTGCTATATTCTAGAGCTTTGTCTGACATATTCTAGTCCCTCTGAAGCTGAGAGCGAGGTAGTCTTCTGCCTGGATCATCTCTCACCGGGGCTCCAAATGGGCACCTCACCCAGGTATCTCATTTAAAGTAGAGCTGACACTACAACTCAGAAAACACAGCTTATTTATAAGAGGTTCCTGAAATATCATTCCTCAAAATGTTTGTTGGATGTCTCTTAGCAGTATCAGTGGTTCCTAAAATTTAAATTCTGCTTTTCTTGGCAGCTAGGAAGCTTAGAGCAAAATTTAACAATCAATGATAGTAATTCTTGTTTATTTTTAGAGCATTAGTATTACCTTTTATACTATTTATTGTCATCATTTTAACAGGTATTGTATATATTACTACTTAATACATTGTGTATGCTTTGTTGGGAAAGGTGGCTTATGTGCTCTTTATAATAAAATGACAAGCTAGTGCAAGAGAAAAAGACTGGCCTTGGATTAGAGATCGTTTCAACATGAAATTACAAAGCCTCTTTAAAGTTAAATTTTCTCATCTGTGAAATGGATTAATGTTTGCCTTACCCTAATTTGTATAATATCACTTAAATTTGAAATAGGTTCACAAGTGTAGTTTTACTTTTAAAGTTACAATTGTTATTACATATTAAATGATGCCCATGAGGGTAATGTTGCTAATGATATTCTTACACCTAGTTAGGTAGTGGACAAGTTATGTTACGGGAGATGAAGTTCAAAGCCTTCAACATTCCTTGTAGCACTGGAGGCTGTCTAAAGGGAAGCAAGGTAGATGGGAGTGCCCAGGAACATCCACTGGGCCAGCACAAAGATGGAAGGAGAATATTATGGTACTATTACAGTATAGTATATTGCAGGTGCTCCATAAATGTGTACTGAATCAATGAATGATTAAATAAATAAGAAGTATTAGAAATTCTTCCATAAATAGTGGAGAGCCTTCTGCATTGATATCTGGAAATGTTCCTGCTAGTTATTAACATTATTTCCAATAATTTTCATGCAACCGGAACTCAGGATTCAAGCATGTGAGTATGCTCCATAATTGAAGAGATCTAACAGCTTCCTAGTTGTCTAACAGACAACTAGGTTGGAGAGGACAAAAGCAAGGTTGGGAGAGTGAAGAGTGGCAGAGTAAAGTCCAGCTATTAATATGGATTTCAAGCTGATAATTCCTTCTATATTGTCAAGAGCAGTGGATAGCATGTCAGTATACTAGGAGGTAGACCAGATAGATATGTGTGTGTGTGTGTGTGTGTGTGTGTGTGTGTGTGTGTGTCTTATTGTTTTTTCTACTTACTATACTGTGACCTTGGGGAGTTATAAGCCAAAGTGACAGCTTTTGTTTTCGTTTTGATGTCTAATCTGAAAATGGAGATAATGATAATATTTATAGAGTTGCTATAAGGATTACACTTGAAAACGCCTGCCATGCATGTAATGATCCAAAAGTTCTTGTAGTTATGGTTATTCTTAAAAATAAGAATATAGTTTCAGGCCAGAGTTGTACAAGACCTAAGTTTGACCTAAGGCCGAGTTCCTTGAGTTGCCTCTGACTTCAGTACTTCTACTAAAAGATGTGAAGGACAGAGTTGTTGTGGCAGAATAGAGGCAGCCGTGATGCAGCTTAAGCTGACGCCTGAAGGTACGCTGACAAGTTAGGATGGAGGCTGATACTGAAGACTTCTCAGCTAGCATCCTATATTGTAAGAGGACTAACCAGAAGTGCTCCTATTAGTGGGACCAACACCACCAGGAGTGGCCCATTGATGCTGGAGGGAGTGACTGTTTCACAGAGAAGAGTGAGGGCTCAGGCAGAAGGCTGCCTCTGGAAAGCAGGGTTCAGAATCCATAAGAAAGCAAGGTGACTGTTTTGTGGCATTTATTGAAAAAAAAAAAGTAATTCATGACCCTTTGTTTATATTAAAATAAACATGTGTGGAATATGATGTACATTTTTGAATATATATCTAAACAATACCCAAGACTATAAAGGTATTTTGAATGTGAAGTTTGCCTCTTTGGTCTATAGCCCCAGACCCTCAGTGTAGACCTCTGCACCCCTTCAACATGGGAATGCTTTCAATGATGCATTTGAGAAACTCTGGTTTGAGTATAGGTTCTCTTGACTTTGGAATCAGATATATTCACTAAGTGATTAATCTCAAACACATCACTTAACCACTGTGAACCTGTTTGTTAAATGGAAATAAAAATGTCAAACACAAGTATTGGGAGGATGAAAGAATGTAACTTTGAGAAGCTCCATGAATTTGGTCCAAGTTAGGGGATCATCAAAAAAGCAAGAGAGTTCCAGAAAAACATCTATTTCTGCTTTATTGACTATGCCAAAGCCTTTGACTGTATGGATCACAATAAACTGTGGAAAATTCTGAAAGAGATGGAAATTCCAGACCACCTGACCTGCCTCTTGAGAAACCTGTATGCAGGTCAGGAAGCAACAGAACTGGACATGGAACAGACTGGTTCCAAATAGGAAAAAGAGTACGTCAAGGCTGTATACTGTCACCCTGCTTATTTAACTTATATGCAGAGTACATCAAGAGAAACGCTGGGCTGGAGGAAGCACAAGCTGGAATCAAGATTGCCAGGAGAAATATCAATAACCTCAGATATGCAGATGACACCACCCTTACGGCAGAAAGTGAAGAGGAACTCAAAAGCCTCTTGATGAAAGTGAAAGAAGAGAGTGGGAAAGTTGACTGGAAGCTCAACATTCAGAAAACTAAGATCATGGCATCTGGTCCCATCACTTCATGGCAAATAGATGGGGAAACAGTGGAAATAGTGTCAGACTTTATTTTCTTGGGCTCCAAAATCACTGCAGATGCTGATTGCAGCCATGAAATTAAAAGATGCTTACTCCTTGGAAGAAAAGTTATGACCAACCTAGACAACATATTAAAAAGCAGAGACATTACTTTGCCAACAAAGGTCCGTCTGCTCAAGGCTATGGTTTTTCCAGTGGTCACGTATGGATGTGAGAGTTGGACTGTGAAGAAAGCTGAGCACCGAAGAATTGATGCTTTTGAACTGTGGTGTTGGAGAAGACTCTTGAGAGTTCCTTGGGCTGCAAGGAGATCCAATCAGTCCATTCTAAAGGAGATCAGTCCTGGGTGTTCATTGGAAGGACTGATGCTGAGGCTGAAACTCCAATACTTTGGCCACCTCATGTGAAGAGTTGACTCATTGGAAAAGACTCTTATGTTGGGAGGGATTGGGGGTAGGAAGAGAAGGGGATGACAGAGGATGAGATGGCTGGATGGCATTACCAAATCGATGCACATGAGTTTGGGTGAACTCCGGGAGTTGGTGATTGACAGGGAGGCCTGGCGTGCTGCGATTCATGGGATCGCAAAGAGTTGGACACGATTGAGTGACTGAACTGAACTGAACTGAGGGTGCTAAATTAATGTAAAGCCCCCCACCTTTTTACACATTGTTATAAAACCAAATGGAAACCAGTGATACCTCCCTTGTGTGTGTCTTTTCAGCAGCATATCATTAGGTGAGCACAGAGTGCAACAAAAAATTATGAAATGCAATCAATCTCTTTAATAAAAACAAAAATTACAAACAAAATTCATTCATAAAATATAGAAATAATTAGTTCACTGCACACAATACCCTGTTTTTAAAAGGCTCTAAATCAGAATATTCCACTGTACCTTGTGACATTTATTGATCTAATTTATAGCCTTTTGTTGTTTGCCAAGACCACAGATTATCAAGGCTAGGCAGTATTAGCCAAGGAAATGAGGACTCATCTAATGAAAATACAAATTTCACTTATTCTCCACATGTCATGGTTAAAAACACGTTTATTTCAAGTTCAAATTAAAGTATTGCAGAAATTTACAGATTGGCATTTACAAATACACGTGGTAATTAGAAGGAGCAAATACTATCTTGTTACTTAAGAAAATTCTAAATGAAGCTCGGAAGAGGTGAATTTAGGATAGTTAAACAAATGTGCTGCTTCACCTGGTAGGTAATAAAGTTAAGGAGCTCATTAATCCCAGCAGTGTTATTAGTTAAAAATATAAGAAAGAAGAGGCAGCACAATATGCTGCAAAGAATTAGGTGTACCTGGGTTTCAGTCCCAGCTCCACTAAATATTACTCAACTGTACAGTTTACAACTTCTTTGATTATGAAGATGGGCATAAAAATGCTCACCTTATAAGACTGGTGTTAAGACAGAAAAACAGATGTTTGCAAACACAGCCCTTGCACATGAAATGTGTTCTATAAATGCTATTTTCCTTTGAGTAAGTTTTAAGAAAATAAGGATCATCTACATGTCCTTGTTTTCCAACTTTTTAATCCAAAAGTTCTCCTCTTCCATTTTTTTTCTCCCTAACGATCCTGAATGCAGTAGTTTATTATATGAAGATTTCTGCCAGATAAAAGTGTAAATATGTCTGTTTGTATGTATACAAAACACACACACATACATTTGCTTTAAAATTGTTGAGTCATGAAGAGTGAGAATGAGGAAGCTGAACGTATTAGTAAGTTTAATGAGAAATAACTTTTCAAGATGGGGAAATGCGATTGAGGTTACTGCAGCAGCCAGACTGTGTACATTCAGGTGCAAAAGGGAGAGGAGATGCAAAGCCTGCCCCAGCCCCCAAGCACTTAGCTGCTATGCTCTGAGTCTCAGTTTAATTACGTGAGAACTAGATACCTTGAGATCACCACTTGCCTATGCTATTATGTAAAGGAAGATATATTTTCATGAGCTATCAAAATCTCATATTTTCAACATATAAAAGACTTTTAAAAAAATGGTTTTCTCCCTCTTCTTCTTCCTAGACTAGGAAATTTCTAAACATGGTCTTTTGTTAAGGATTTGATATCATGCACAGGTAACCAGTCAGAAATAAAATCATTGTCAAAGACACTGTAATTATCTGAATCTATTTGGAATTTATATGATGATATTTCTCAGGAATATGAGTTCAACCTTGTAATATCTTAACAGTCTATCAAATATACTATTGTCAAACCCAAAAGTGTTCACCATTTGGATTTGTGGATTCTTTGCTGACCTGTCACATGTCACCATGGCTAAGGCAGATGAGTGATAAAAGATGAGATTTGGGGAAAAGATCAGAGCCCTTTGAAATAAGCCTCTCTCTGTCTCTCTCACTCTCTTTCATCTCTTTCACTCTTACTTTGCTCTCCTTTTTACTGTTTTAAGTAATAATAATTTATTGAAAACTTTGTATGAAACTGTAGGTGATCTGAAACCTAGAGAACATAATCTTAATTCCTCTAGCAATCCTAGAAGATGGATTTTTATTATTTATTTTTTGAAGTATCATTGATTTACAATATTATATTAGTTTCAGGTGTACAGCATAATGTGCCAGGGTCCTGCCCCAGTGGATCCAGGGAATTTGAAGGGGAGATGGCATAGGCGAGGAAAACTTATTTATTTAATTAGAAATATAAAGAGAGATTAGGAAGAAATAGTGTAGTAGGAAAATTTAGTGGAGAAAAGAGGCTGAATAACTTGGTTTACGGGGAAAGCCAATAAAACTTCAGGACAAGAAGTTTGCACCATCTACGTTAGGCCACCAGTGCTCGTTTGAATAGCAGAGGGTGCCCCGCCTTGGGCTCCCTCTCTCATGGGACTTAAAAGCCAGGGCAAGTTAGTAGACGTGGCGAGCCTCCCCGCTCCAGATGTGAATTCAGCCAGAAAAGGAGAGAAGGAGAATAGACCACACGGGGGAAAGCAGTCCAGTGACTGGCCCATCCTCTATTGTCTGGAAAGGCCTTATATACCATTTGATTTTACATAGAGATCAATGGATAATACACAATTATGCAGCATCAGCAACCCTGACTCATCGTGACCAGGCTTTCTCTCTGCATACTTAGTCGTATACACAAGTCTTAGGTGATTTACATCATCTTCTGGCCAGAAGGCCAATTAACATTTTATGGCCCTTTTTTGATAAGGGTTTGTCAACCAGAAGACTTATTTGTGTTGTTCTTCCCAAAATCTGGTGCCACTCTCAGAAAGCACTAAATACAGTTACATTCTTACACATCAAGGACACAAGAGGAGTACAGTGATATATAACAAAGAAAAGTGATTAACTCAAAAGTCTAGTGTTGCTAACATCAAAACTACTATATTCCTATTCCTATATCCCAATTACATTGATTAATATCTTTCAGGTGCCTAAAAGATAAAGAATATGGAGGCCTGGCAGCAGTCATTGAGTCAACAGTGAAAACTCGTCACCAGTATAATTTTTAGCATTTTAGAAAAAGCTCTGTATTTTTAAGATGCTTTAAGCTTTGTGCCTCTCTTGGTTGGGGGGATGTAAACAATTTACAAGTTGTAAAAAGTCCCCAACTGTTAGGCAAGTTAGAGAGCCATCAAAGGGGTTTGAGCTGAAACATTCTTTTCATATGCAGGAGACTAATTGGAGCTCTGAGTTAACGTTTTCCAGAGAAAGGTGTTGGTGTGTGGAAAGCACAGTACAATAAGGCAGGCAGACTCTGGTTTTGGGGGGTAGATGTTCAGGAAAACCCAGGGGAAACCCCTGAAGCCAGATCATGCCTTTGCATTTTGTCGGGCTTCCTTCCTCATGACCTTTGCCCTGGGCGAGATTCCTCATGCTGGCTCCCGGCAATAATGATTCAGTATTTTTACAGATTATACTCCATTAAAACTTATTATAATAGCTGCAGTTCCCTGTGCTATACAATATATCATTTTTAGTTATCTATTTTATACCTAGTGGTTTGTTTCTTTTAATCCTATACCCCAACATACACCTTACCACTTCCTCCTCCTCATTGATAACCACTGGTTATTTTCTTATTCCTGTGAGCCTATTACTGTTTTGCTTTGTACATTTGTATTATTTTTAGATTTCACATATAAGTGATATAGTATTGTCTTTCTCTGACTTATTTTCCTAAGCATACTATTTGCTAGGTCCATAAGCATTGCTGCAAATGGCATAAACTCATTATTTTTATGGTTGAATAATATTCCAGTGTATATTCTTCTTTATCCATTTGTCTGTTGATGAACACAGATTAATTTCACATCTTGGCTATTGTAAATAGTGCTGCTATGAACATTGGGGTTCATGTATCTTTCGGAATTATTGTTTTCATTTTTTTCCAGCTATATACCCAGGAGTGGTATGTACCCAACGGTCACATGGTAGTTCATTTTTAGTTTAGGAGGAAGTTTTATACTAATTTCCCTCAGGGCTGTACCAACTTACATTCCCATCAACCACATACAAGGGGGCCCTTTTCTCCACTCTTCTCCAACATTTTTTATTTGTAAACTTTTTGATGATAGTCATTCTGAGAGGTGTGAGGTGATATCTCATTATTGTTTTATTTGTGTTTTTCCAGTGATTAGAGACATTGAGCATATTTTCATGTGCCTGTTGGCTATTTGTATGTCTTTTTTATAGAAATCTCTATTCAGGTTCTTCTGCTCATCTTTTCACTGGACTGTTTGACTTTTTGGTTTTGAATTGTATGAGCTGTTTATTTTTTTTATATTGGCCACTTTTTCATCATATCATTTGCAAATATTTTCTCCCATTCAGTAATTTGCCTTTTAGAATTTTTGATAATTTTCTTTGCTGTGAAAATGCTTTTAGTTTAATAGGTTCAATTTGTTTACTTTTGCTTTTATTTCTTTTGCACAAGGAGACGTATCCAAAAATATTGCTGCAATCTATGTCAAAGATTGTTCTACATATAGTCTCTCCTAGGAATCTTATGATTTTCAGTTTTATCTATAGGTCTTTAATCCATATTGAGTTTCATTTTATATGCACTGTGAAGGGTGTTCCAATAGCATTGTTGTGCAAAGAGCTGTCCCAGTTTCCCAGAATCACTTATTGAAGAGACTGTCTTTCCCCACTGTATATTTTGCCTCCTTTGTCATAGATTAACTGACCATGGATGTATGGGCTCATTTCTGGATTCTCTGTTCTGTTCATTGATTTGTCTGTTTTTGTACCAGAACAGTGTTGTTTTGATAACTGTAGCTTTGTAGTATAGTCTGAAGTCAGTGAGGATAATACGCCCAGCTTTGTTCATTTTTTTCAAGATTGCTTTGGCAGTTCAGGGCCTGGGCAAGCACCCACAGCTCTGCTCAGAGGCAGCCTCCAGTGCAAGTCCTCTTTGTCCCATAACCAATCATAACCAATCACTGCTCCTAGCTTCCACCACCTCTGCCTAGTTGTAGAATCAATCTACAGTGCAGGTAGGGCTCACAGCTATTCTGATCATGGTATCAGGGAGATGAGCTGTGGTAGCTTCCCAGGGATGGGGGAGCCTGTGGGCTGCTGTCTCTGGGGTTGCACAGAGTTGGACACGACTGAAGCGACTTAGCAGCAGCAGCAGCAGCTGCCCTCAGAGATCTGGACTACTCCTGACTTGCTGCTTGAGTAAATGCCAACATTGGTCACTGCTGCCCCTCCCAGGCTCTACCCCCAGACCAGATCACTTCTATGCCCCCCAGTCAAGTCCTCCCTCAGTTGTGGCTACCACAGTTCCAGTGCTGCACCGTAACATGGAGTGGAAGAACGGTAGAGTGTTCACTCCACTCGGGCTGGGGCCCATGGTGGGCAGGAAGCCAGGCAGCGAGTAGAAGAGACTTCTCTCCTCCCTGCCTTGGGGGCTAGCCTGCAAGCACAGTCTTCTCACAAGTGGAGTTCAGGCTTTCTGAAGTTCTTCTGTTCATCCCAGTGGCCTTCCAACCATGCCAGGGGGTAGGTTTTCCTCAAATAAGACCTCAAGACCGAGGCATCCAATCTGTGTCTCATACTGTTCACTCACCATGACAGGCGTCCATTCATGGGGTCTCCCCTCCCCTTTTTTTTAAAGTCCTTTCCCAGGGGCCAGGTTCTTAACCCATTCACTCGCCCCCCGCCCCTTCCTGCCTGATCACGTGTGTATCTTTCTTACAGTTTTAGTGGTGCAGGAATCGTTTTGCCAGTGACCAGTTAATTTTCAGTGATAATTATTCCATGTGTGGATGTATTTTTGAGTGTTCCTGAGGAAAGATGAGCTCTACATCCTCTTATCCATTATCTTGATACAAATGTCTATTCTCTCTTCCTTAAAGCTGTTTTACTCATAGTAGAAGAGAAAAATGTGTTGATACAGAATGTTGTAGAGTCAGAATTAGAAAAATATAGTGGTTCATATAGTGCTTTCTGTCTCTGTTTCTCTTTCTCTCAAACTGTGGGTGGGGAGGGGGGGTGGCAGGGAAACTGTTGGTGAATAATGTTTAAAAACCTGGATTGAAATTGGAGATTTCAGAAAACAAATTTATAAAGGAAAGGAAACAGTATAAACCTACTTAACATTCTAATGAAGGTGGTCTGGCTTTGACTTTTAGCCTACCTGAAGCAGAAGGTATCAGGCAGGAACCTAGTTACACTCAGTATTTATTATTGTATCACATATGTAGCACCAGAAGTGCCATTTGAATTGCAAATTAAATGTTCTCTATAGTTTTGCTGATTCTATAAACTGTATCAGTGTCTTGAATTATCTGCCTTTTCATTTTCCAAGTGGTTTATAGCAAAAACTGCTTTAAATGACTAAAAAAAGTCTTCTCAACACAAAATGAAAAAAAGCCAAGGTTATTGGTAAAATTATAACCATAACAATAACAATAGCACAGCTAATTTTACAAATGACAGAGCTCTTTAAGAAGCAGCATGATGGATTCTGGACTGTGGAGTCATACACATCTGGGTTAAAATCCTGTGGTGTGACCATGGGTGAGTTATTTAACTTTGGCTTACTTTTGCATAAAAGATGAACATAAATAGTATCTACTTAATAGTGTTATTCTAATAATTAAATATGGTAATATTTATACATTGCTTGGTACCAAACAGGATGATAACTATTAGCACTGCTTGCCTTATTTTCACATTTTATAAAGATCTAAAGTACATTTAAGGAAACTGAAACAAAAATCTTGAGTTATTAAGTTAATAAGAGATAGAATCAGAATGTGAATTTCAGACATTTGGCTTCATCTTATTCTCATTCTTTATATACCAGCACAAATTGATTCGTGGTAATGCCATTTATCTACCCAGCTAAGATTCATCAGGAATCCCTTTTAGTTCCACTTATATTAGAAGAGTAAATTTAACTGCACTTTTTGGGAACTCTTAGTACATTCAAAAAGATATTCTAAAGAGAGTAAAGCCTAGGCATAGTGTTATAACTAGAATCCAAAAACTAATTCCATAAAATATAGGGTTGCACCATTGTGCACTTATTGGAATGACCAGCAGTCTTGCTGATGAGAATGACTGAGCAACTAACATATCTTAACTTATCATTATGCATGACACACCATTGCAATATTTTACTATAGTTAATCACCTTTGGAGAAAAAGAAAAGTTAATGTAGATGTGATGTAACTCCAAGAGTAATAATACTAGTAGCTATGGCAGGGAAAATGCTGCCATAAACACTGAGAACAATGGTTTACTGTATCATTGCATTCCTGGGACACACATAAGATGATTACATTTCCCAGCATCCTTTGTATACATATGTAGCAAATAAAGGAGGACTACATTTCACAGCTTCCCTTGTGTGTGGTTATTTGACGTCTGGCAGATAGAATGAGGGTAAAACCGATTCAAATAACTTCCAAACCAGACTGAGAAAAATCCTATACAGTTCTTTGTTCCTCTTTTTACTTTCTGTGGTGACCTCAGAAGATACAATAGAGATGGTATATTGATTGGGAGCAGCCAGGGTGCCCGAGTCATCACTCAGAGAAATGCTGGGAAAAACCTCCCAACTCACACCAATTGTACTTGACTGAGATACAACCCTTTGTTGGGTTAAGACTGAGATTTCAGAGGCTGTATATTTCCACAGCCTAGCCTACCCTATCCTATCTTGGCTATTACNNATTACAGCAACTAGCATTGAGGACTGACTTTGTGCCAGGCACTATATCAAGCACTCTTTATATCTAATTTAATTATCTTGAAGACAGAGAAATAAAATAGGTATTACATTTATAGCCATTTTTCAGATGAGAAAGATGAATCTTAGAGCAGTTAAGTAATGTACCTGTGATTAAAGAAGCTAGAAATGACTGAGCTGGAATTTGAATTCATAATCTTATCAGTGTGTTTCCAGAGACTGCTAGGTTAATAAATAGAAGACCTGTCCATGAATTAGGTAAATAAACCATAGTTTCCAAATAAGAAATCTCAGTAGGCTGATCTGCTAATCTGTTGGCCATGAGGTCCGGTGCTGTGAGGGACCTCTGAGGAGAAGGACATGAGTCACAGAGCAGAGCATGGTAGTGGGCAGCTTGGAAGCCTCCAGGGTAGACTCCAGGATAAATGCAGAAACAAGACAATCTTCAGTGACAGTGCAGAAGATGACTATATGATCGATTCTATGAAACATTTCTGTGGGTGGAGAGAATCTTTTGACCTAGATACTTACAGGAAGTAGAATCAAATTTGTAGAAATATATAATGTGAAAAATATTTTCCATTAATATGAAAGTTTGTTAGGCAGGAATGATGGAAGACACACATTCCCCTGTCATCACTGTGCCATATATCAGGTGACTGCTGCCAATTTAATGACAATGATTCCTTGCATATGTAGGGATCGCCTCGTAAGACTTTTTAAGATGAAGATAACCAAGGAAACATACAGTGTAAGTTAATGGATTAGGTTTTTAGAACCTCTTTGGTTTAGTTTTACATAGCAACGTTTTATGGATGGGTATGTTAAAGAAGTTCCTCTGGAGAAGGGAGTGGCAATACACTCCAGTATTCTTGTCTGGAGAATTCCATGGACAGAGAAGCCTGGCGGGCTATAGTTCATGGAATTGCAAAGAGTCAGACATGACTGAGCAACTAACACACACACATACACACACACACGCGCATGTTAAAGAAGAGATGCTACACACAATGTCAGCCATACTTTTGTGTTACAATAAATATATACACATGTCAATTAAAAAAAAGTCACAACCTAAATGTTGAGAGTTATGTTTTATTCAGTGGGCATTTTTAGGACTTCAGGTCCAGGAGATAGCATCTTAAGTAACTCCGAGAGAACAATCTGAGGAGGTGGAGGTTATATAGAAGTTTGCTACAAAGGCCAGGTAGTCTGAACATCAAAACTATTTTTGAGACTTAAAGAAAACCAGATATCCCAACTTAAGGACTGTAGTGCGTTGCTATGTATGGGAAGATGCAAGAGCCTGGGATCACTGGAATCATTCCTTTCATATGCATCTCAGCTATCTGGAGCCAGTATCCTGCATTTTCACATCATGAGTTACTCAGAGCTTACTGTAGGGAGTGGCTGCAGCCTAATGGCTGCCAGATTGCAGGTATTTTTCTCTTTTGTGAGTGCCCTTAGGGCTTAGAAATGCATATGAGGAGGGTCTGATTCACTGATGACTGTGGCACACTTGTTTACTGACATGGCAGGAATACTCCATTTCTCACACACATAAAATGTATGTGTGAATACATATAGAAAATATATGTGTATATGTACATGCCCATACATATATGCGTGCATGCATGTGTGAGTATGTGTGTGCTCTTGTATGTGAAATACATTGTCTCCTTTACGAGGAAAGAATTGACAAAGCTTTCAGGGACAGATGTTTCCTACAAGATGCACAGCTTAATTCACTGATGAAAAAGCTCTAAGAAGCATCTATGACATCAGGTTCTATTTGAGCAAATAATTTTACTAATTTCACAATAAACAGTTTTTGAGCATTTACTAGTTGCCAACAGCTTGCTACAAGAGTAGGACAAGATTTGGAAGATAGTAACACTCAAATACAGGCTTCCCTGGTGGCTCAGTTGGTAAAGAATCTGCCTACAATACAGGAGACCTGAGTTCAATCCCTGGGTTAGGAAGATCCCCTGGATAAGGAAAATGCAACTCATGGCAGTATTCTTGCTGAGGAAATCCATGAGCAGAGGAGCCTGGCAGGCTACAGTCCATGGGGTCACAAGAGTAGTACATGACTTAGTGAGTAAACCATGACCACCATAGCAACACTCAAATACATGGGTTATATTTTTTTATAACAGTAAACTTCTGTCCCAATCAATTTTCTTTGAAAAAACTAAATATCTGTGTCTCTTTTGCTGTCTCGCATACAGGGTCATCATTACCATCTTTCTAAATTCCATATATATGCGTTAGTATACTGTATTGGTGTTTTTCTTCCTGGCTTACTTCACTCTGTATAATCGGCTCCAGTTCCATCCATCTCCTTAGAACTGATTCAAATGTATTCTTTTTAATGGCTGAGTAATACTCCATTGTGTATATGTACCACTGCTTTCTTATCCATTCATCTGCTGATGGACATCTAGGTTGTTTCCATGTCCTGGCTATTATAAACAGTGCTGCAATGAACATTTGGGTACATGTGTCTCTTTCAATTCTGGTTTCCTTGGTGTGTATGCCCAGCAGTGGGATTGCTGGGTCATAAGGCAGTTCTACTTGCAAATTCTTAAGGAATCTCCACACTGTTCTCCATAGTGGCTGTACTAGTTTGCATTCCCACCAACAGTGTAGGAGGGTTCCCTTTTCTCCACACCCTCTCCAGCACTTATTGCTTGCAGACTTTTGGATCACAGCCATTCTGACTGGTGTGAAGTGGTAACTCATTGTGGTTTTGATTTGCATTTCTCTAATAATAAGTGATGTTGAGCATCTTTTCATGTGTTTGTTAGCCATCCGTATGTCTTCTTTGGAGAAATGTCTATTTAGGTCTTTGGCCCATTTTTTGATTGGGTCATTTATTTTTCTGGAATTGAGCTGCATAAGTTGCTTGTATATTTTTGAGATTAGTTGTTTGTCAGTTGCTTCATTTGCTATTATTTTCTCCCATTCAGAAGGCTGTCTTTTCACTTTGCTTATATTTTCCTTTGTTGTGCAGAAGCTTTTAATTTTGATTAGATCCCATTTGTTTATTTTTGCTTTAATTTCCAGAATTCTGGGGGGTGGATCATAGAGGATCCTGCTGTGATTTATGTCAGAGAGTGTTTTGCCTATGTTCTCCTCTAGGAGTTTTATAGTTTCTGGTCTTACATTTAGATCTTTAATCCATTTTGAGTTTATTTTTGTGTGTGGTGTTAGAAAGTGATCTAGTTTCATTCTTTTACAAGTTGTTGACCAATTTTCCCAGCACCACTTGTTAAAGAGATTGTCTTTACTCCATTGTATATTTTTGCCTCCTTTATCAAAGATAAGGTGTCCATAGGTGTGTGGGTTTATCTCTGGGCTTTCTATTTTGTTCCATTGATCTATATTTCTGTCTTTGTGCCAGTACCATACTGTCTTGATGACTGTGGCTTTGTAGTAGAGCTTGAAGTCAGGCAAGTTGATTCCTCCAGCTCCATTCTTCTTTCTCAAGATTGCTTTGGCTATTCGAGGTTTTTTGTATTTCCATATAAATCTTGAAATTATTTGTTCTAGTTCTGTGAAAAATACCGCTGGTAGTTTGATAGGGATTGCATTGAATTTGTAGATTGCTTTGGGTAGTATACTCATTTTCACAATATTAATTCTTCCGATCCATGAACATGGTATATTTCTCCATCTATTAGTGTCCTCTTTGATTTCTTTCATCAGTGTTTTATAGTTTTCTATATATAGGTCTTTAGTTTCTTTAGGTAGATATATTCCTAGGTATTTTATTCTTTTCGTTGCAATGGTGAATGGAATTGTTTCCTTAATTTCTTTTTCTACTTTCTCATTATTAGTGTAAAGGAATGCAAGGGATTTCTGTGTGTTGATTTTATATCCTGCAACTTGACTATATTCGTTGATTAGCTCTAGTAATTTTCTGGTGGAGTCTTTAGGGTTCTCTATGTAGAGGATCATGTCATCTGCAAACAGTGAGAGTTTTACTTCTTCTTTTCCAATGTGGATTCCTTTTATTTCTTTTTCTGCTCTGATTGCTGTGGCCAGAACTTCCAGAACTATGTTGAATAGTAGCGGTGAGAGTGGGCACCCTTGTCTTGTTCCTGACTTTAGGGGAAATGCTTTCAATTTTTCACCATTGAGGATAATGTTTGCTGTGGGTTTGTCATATATAGCTTTTATTATGTTGAGGTATGTTCCTTCTATTCCTGCTTTCTGGAGAGTTTTTATCATAAATGGATGTTGAATTTTGTCAAAGGCCTTCTCTGCATCTATTGAGATAATCATATGGCTTTTATTTTTCAATTTGTTAATGTGGTGAATCACATTGATTGATTTGCGGATATTGAAGAATCCTTGCATCCCTGGGATAAAGCCCACTTGGTCATGGTGTATGATCTTTTTAATGTGCTGTTGGATTCTGATTGCTAGAATTTTGTTGAGGATTTTTGCATCTATGTTCATCAGTGATATTGGCCTGTAGTTTTCTTTTTTTGTAGCATCTTTGTCAGGTTTTGGTATTAGGGTGATGGTGGCCTCATAGAACGAGTTTGGAAGTTTACCTTCTTCTGCAATTTTCTGGAAGAGTTTGAGTAGGATAGGTGTTAGCTCTTCTCTAAATTTTTGGTAGAATTCAGCTGTGAATCCGTCTGGACCTGGGCTTTTGTTTGCTGGAAGATTTCTGATTACAGTTTCAATTTCCGTGCTTGTGATGGGTCTGTTAAGGTTTTCTATTTCTTCCTGGTTTAGTTTTGGAAAGTTGTATTTTTCTAAAAATTTGTCCATTTCTTCCACGTTGTCCATTTTATTGGCATATAATTGCTGATAGTAGTCTCTTATGATCCTTTGTATTTCTGAGTTGTCTGTTGTGATCTCTCCATTTTCATTTCTAATTTTATTGATTTGATTTTTCTCTCTTTGTTTCTTAATAAGTCTGGCTAATGGTTTGTCAATTTTATTTATCCTTTCAAAGAACCAGCTTTTAGTTTTGTTGATTTTTGCTATGGTCTCTTTTGTTTCTTTAGCATTTATTTCTGCCCTAATTTTTATGATTTCTTTCCTTCTACTTACTCTGGGGTTCTCCATTTCTTCCTTTTCTAGTTGCTTTAGGTGTAGAGTTAGGTTATTTATTTGACTTTTTTCTTGTTTCTTGAGGTGTGCCTGTATTGCTATGAACTTTCCTCTTAGCACTGCTTTGATAGTGTCCCACAGGTTTTGGGTTGTTGTGTTTTCATTTTCATTCATTTCTATGCATAATTTGATTTCTTTTTTGATTTGTTCTGTGATTTGTTGGTTATTCAGAAGTGTGTTGTTCAGCCTCCATATGTTGGAATTTTTAATAGTTTTTCTCCTGTAATTGAGATCTAATCTTAATGCATTATGGTCAGAAAAGATGCTTGGAATGATTTCGATTTTTTTGAATTTATCAAGGTTGGATTTATGGCCCAGGATGTGATCTATCCTGGAGAAGGTTCCGTGAGCACTTGAGAAGAAGGTGAAATTCATTGTTTTGGGGTGAAATGTCCTATAGACATCAATTAGGTCTAACTGGTCTATTGTATCATTTAAAGTTTGCGTTTCTTTGTTAATTTTCTGTTTAGTTGATCTGTCCATAGGTGTGAGTGGGGTATTGAAGTCTCCCACTATTATTGTGTTATTGTTGATTTCTGCTTTCATACTTGTTAGCATTTGTCTTACATATTGCGGTGCTCCTATGTTGGGTGCATATATATTTATAATTGTTATATCTTCTTCTTGGATTGATCCTTTGATCATTATGTAGTGGCCTTCTTTGTCTCTTTTCACAGCCTTTGTTTTAAAGTCTATTTTATCAGATATGAGTATTGCCACTCCTGCTTTCTTTTGGTCTCTATTTGCATGGAATATCTTTTTCCAGCCCTTTACTTTCAGTCTGTATGTGTCCCTTGTTTTGAGGTGGGTCTCTTGCAAACAGCATATAGAGGGGTCTTGTTTTTGTATCCATTCAACCAATCTTTGCCTTTTAGTTGGGGCATTCAACCCATTTACATTTAAGGTAATTATTGATAAGTATGATCCCGTTACCATTTACTTTATTGTTTTGGGTTCGGGTTTATACATCCGTTTTGTGTTTCCTGTCTAGAGAATATCTTTTAGCATTTGTTGGAGAGTTGGTTTGGTAGTGCTGAATTCTCTCAACTTTTGCTTGTCTGTAAAGCTTTTGATTTCTCCTTCGTATTTGAATGAGATCCTTGCTGGGTACAGTAATCTGGGCTGTAGATTATTTTCTTTCATCACTTTAAGTATGTCTTGCCATTCCCTCCTGGCCTGAAGAGTTTCTATTGAAAGGTCAGCTGTTATCCTTATGGGAATCCCCTTGTGAGTTATTTGTTGTTTTTCCCTTGCTGCTTTTAGTATTTGTTCTTTGTGTTTGGTCTTTGTTAATTTGATTAGTATGTGTCTTGGGGTGTTTCGCCTTGGGTTTATCCTATTTGGAACCCTCTGGGTTTCTTGGACTTGGGTGATTATTTCCTTCCCCATTTTAGGGAAGTTTTCAACTATTATTTCCTCAAAGATTTTCTCATGGTCTTTCTTTTTGTCCTCTTCTTCTGGGACTCCTATAATTCGAATGTTGGAGCGTTTCATATTGTCCTGTAGGTCTCTGAGATTGTCCTCATTTCTTTTAATTCTTTTTTCTTTTTTCCTTTCTGATTCATTTATTTCTACCATTCTATCTTCTATTTCACTGATCCTATCTTCTGCCTCTGTTATTCTACTATTTGTTGCTTCCAGAGTGTTTCTGATCTCGTTTATTGCATTATTCATTGTATATTGACTCTTTTTTATTTCTTCTAGGTCCTTATTAAACCTTTCTTGCATCTTCTCAATCCTTGTCTCCAGGCTACTTATCTGTGCTTCCATTTTGATTTCCAGATTTTGGATCATTCTCACTATCAATATTCGGAATTCTTTCTCAGGTAGATTCCCTATCTCTTCCTCTTTTGTTTGGTTTGATGGGCTCTTCTCCTGCTCCTTTACCTGCTGAGTATTCCTCTGTCTCTTCATCTTGGTTATATTGCTGCGTTTGGGGTGGCCTTTCTATATTCTGGGAATTTGTGGAGTTCTCTTTATTATGGAGCTTCCTCACTGTGGGTATAGTTGTATCAGTGGCTTGTCAAGATTTCCTGGTTAGGGAGGCTTGTGTTGGGGTTCTGGTGAGTGGAGCTGGGTTTCTTCTCTCTGGAGTGCACTGGAGTGACCAGTAATGGGTTATGAGACGTCAATGGTTTTGGAGTAATTTTGAGCTGCCTGTATATTGAAGCTCAGGGGTTTGTTCTTGTGTTGCTGGAGAATTTGCATGGTATGTCTTGCTCTGGAACTTGTTGGCCCTTGGGTGGAACTTGGTTTCAGTGTAGGTATGGAGTCGTTTGATGAGCTCCTATTGGTTAATGTTCCCTGGATTCAGGAGTTCTCTGATGTTCTCAGGCTTTGGACTTAAGCCTCCTGCTTCTGGTTTTCAGTTTTATTTTTACAGTAGCCTCTAGACTTCTCCATCTATACAGCACCAATGATAAAACATCTAGGTTAAAGATGAAAAGATTCTCCACATTGAGGGACACCCAGAGAGGTTCACTGAGTTACATGGAGAAGAGAAGAGGGAGGGGGTAGTTAAAGGAGACTGGAATGAGATGAGGTGGGATCAAAAGAGAAGAGAGAAAGCTAGCCAGTAATCACTTCCTTATGTGCACTCCACAGTCTGGACCGCTCAGAGATGTTCATGGAGTTATACAGGGAAGAGGAGAGGGAGGAAGTAGACAGGGGTAGCCAGGAAGATAAAAGAGAGCAATGAAAAGGAGAGAGACAGATCCAGCCAGTACTCAGTTCCCTAAGTGTTCTCCACCATCTGGAACATACAGAGATTCACAGAGTTGGATAGAGAAGAGAAGGGGGAGGGAAGAGACAGAGGCCACCTGGTGGAGAAAAGGAGAGTCCAAAGGAGGAGGGAGTGGTCAAGTCATCAATCTCGCTCTCAAGTAAAACTGGGTAGTGAGTTTTGGTTTGGGTTTTTAAATGTACAAAATTGACAACAAAAACCAAAAAGCAAAGATTAAAAATCTAAAGTAGAGGTTGGATTTTCAAAAATACAATATTAAAGAAATGAAGAAGGGGAAAAAAAAAAAACAAGAAAACAAACAAACAAACAAAAAAAACCAAAGCCACAAGAATTATTAAAAAAATACCATCAACAACCACACAAAGACTATATATGGTGTTTGCTTTAAAAAATGTTTTTTTTTTGAAGAGTAATAGTTGGTTTTAGAAATGAAAATTAAAAGAGAAATAGAGGTCTTAGCAGTTTTAAAAAGTTAGAAAAAAAAAAGGAGGGGGAATGATTGTAAAAATAGTAAAGATATATCTGGCCCTTTCTCTGGAGTTGTGGGCAGTGTGGGGTCACTTCCAAGGTGGTTCCCTCTGTTTAACTTCTGTTTGCTGGTCTCTTCAGTGTCTGATTTCCATCCTGGCACGGGGGGAGGGGTGGTGGTGGACCCTTTTTTTTTTAAATTTTAGGCTCACTTGTTCATTCGCGCTGTGGGGAGGGAGGGATGCTGCACACAAATAACACTGTAGTGTGTATGCAGTGTCTCAGCCCCGCTGGGTCTGCCCCTGCTCGTGGCGCACAAACTGCTTGGGCTCTACGTTGCTCTAGCGGGAACCATCTGAGGCCTGCCCGAGGCTGCGTGCCCCTCCCTGGTCTAAGCCGCTCAGGTTCGGCGCTCAGGTAGCCCTCAGAGGCGCAGATTCGGTTGGGACTGCGTTTCGTGCCCTTCCCAGGTCCGAGTGTCTCAGGTGTTTGGCGAACGCAGTCTCTGGGACTTGTCACGTTTCTCGCCTCTGCTGCTCAGTTTTCTGGGTGTACCGCTGGCGCCCCTTGTGAGGCAGATGATGACTGACCAGCACCCCCAGAAGTCTTAGCAAAGAAGCCTGTTTGCCGTTTGGTAGGAAAAGTC
The DNA here is from genome assembly GCA_006410935.1 of Redunca redunca. Classification (NCBI taxonomy): domain Eukaryota; kingdom Metazoa; phylum Chordata; class Mammalia; order Artiodactyla; family Bovidae; genus Redunca; species Redunca redunca. The sequence goes on from SJYQ01001506.1 coordinate 493,266, forward strand.
TCTCCGGGGCTGCAATTGTCCCTTTCCAGCCCTTTTGGCTCTGGCTGCCTGTCCCTGGTGGGGGATGGTCTGCAGCTGACTATTTCCCTTCCATCCTTTGTTCTGTGCGTGGTCCTGGCGGTGTCTTATGTTCGAGCGTTTTGCGTGGTTACCTATCCCCAGTCTGGTTTGCTAGCCCAAGTTAGTTCGTTCTGGTTACATGTGGGGCATTCCTGCCCGATTCTTACAAAGCACTGCAGCCCACGCCTCCCACACCTCCCTGCCTTGCCCCCACTTGCTAGTGGCAAATGCAGGCATCTGTGCTGCTTTTCCGCTGGGGAAGTTACTGTTGGGCTTGTAATCTGTTGGTTTTAATTATTTATTTATTTATTTATTTATCCTTCCTGTTATGTTGCCCTCTGTGCTTCCAAGGCTCGCCACAGACTCGGCAGGGAGAGTGTTTCCTGGTGTTTGGAAACCTCTCTTCTTAAAGTTCCTTTCCCAGGTCGGGCTTCCCTACCCAGGACGGAGCTCCCTCCCCACCTCCTTTGTCTCTTTTTTTGTCTTTTATAGTTTTCCCCTACCTGGTTTTGAAGACAATGATCTGCTTTTCTGGGTGCCTGATGTCCTCTTCCAGCATTCAGAAGTTGTTTTGTGGAGTTTGCTCAGCGTTGAAATGTTCTTTTGAAGAATTTGTGAGGGAGAAAGTGGTCTCCCCATCCTATTCCTCTGCCATCTTCTAGATCTCTCCCCTTTAGGGTTTTTAAAATATTTTTGTTTTATAGACATTTTTATACCAACATTTATGAACACATATATATACAGGATCTGCTGTGCTTTACACTAAGATAGGACATCTCAAAGTGTGACCTGTAGACCCATGCATGTCCGTCCTTGTGACTTTCGGCTCTTCATGAGGTCAAGACTATTTTCATAATAGTACTAGTTACTAAGAAATAGTACTAATGGCTAGAAAATATTGCTAATACTAAGAAATCATTTGCCTTTTAAACTGTGCTGACACTTGTGCTGCTGGTGCAAAATCAGTGGTGCTTAAAGTCGGTGACCTTTAGCATGAAGCAAGGCAATGGTACCAAACTATGCAAGTGTTATTGCATCCTTTTAGCATCATTTTTTTAGTCGCTCTTATTTTTTAAAGTTAATTCAGTTAAGTATATCCTTGATGATGTAGTAAAAATCATTAGTTTCATTAAATCTTGAATCCAGAGAACATATATTTTTCTTATTTATACAATGAATTAGATACTTTCACGTTGTATTTTGAAGTATGATGGCTGACTCAGTGATGGAAACACTGGTTTGACTGACTTATGAATTGAATGAGTCATGTTTTCAAGGTACATCATTTATCCTTGAAAGACCAACTGGCAAACAAAATTATGGTTATTTAGACATATTTATTTGGTAGACCTTTTCTTGAAAATAAAGAAGTAAACCTGTCATTTCAAAGAAAACACTAACAGTATTCATTGCCACTGGTAGAATTCAAACTTCCACGTAAAAGTTGATATTTAGGAAACTTGTTTCACTACTGTCAACTTGACATCTTCTAATACCAGAAGACTTTCTACTGAGATAAGATTGTTGCTAGTAAATGCAATTTCTTCATCTTATATAGTGACATATAGACATTTAAAAGATTTGCATAACTCAATGAATCAATATTTTTCTAATGCCTAATGTTTAATATAAAATCATGCATGGGTCAAAAATCCATCAAAGTAAAGAACAGACCAATAGATTTTAATGTAACACTAAAGGTTCATCAACATGTTTTCAGATGCTACACTGAAAATAACCTTTTAAAAACTTCACTTGTCTAGTTTTGGGGCAGTATCAATTATCTGAAAAAAGCTATTAAAATATTCTTCCATTTTCCAACTATGCATATGTGTGAGGCTGAATTTTCTTCATATAGTTCAATGCAAACAACATATCAAAACAGATTGAATACAGAGGCAGGTATGAGGGCTTAACTCTCTTATATTGTTATATTTTAAAATATTTTATATATATCTTATATCATATTTTTCAAAAGTACCAAAATGTAAACTA
>SJYQ01001506.1:496507-523362 GCA_006410935.1 Redunca redunca
ACATATGTTTACATATAGACACTTTATAGCATATATGTAGTCTATATAGTTTATACTGTATATAGCATATATTTAAATTTAAAATATGGATCTGTTAGGGATTGTATATTATTAATAACACTGTAAACAGTGAGTATGGAGTCTTTCCTAATAAGTAACACTATTGCAATAAAATGCTGAATGAATAGAGATAATTGATACTTTTTTCTAAAAATACATATCTGTTGTTTTTCTTTTTAAAAAAAATACGACCCTGATACATTATTTTGGAGAAAAACGGCACTTAAGCACATGGCCTTGTTAAAGAAAAAAATTTCCTGATGAGTTAAAATGGTAAGGCAGATTTTATTCAGGACTATTGCAATAGGTACAGAGACTACTGCTGCTGCTGCTGCTGCTGCTAAGTCGCTTCAGTCGTGTCCAACTCTGTGTGACCCCATAGACAGGCAGCCCACCAGGCTACCCCATCCTTGGGATTCTCCAGGCAAGAACAGTGGAGTGGGTTGCCATTTCCTTCTCCAATGCATGAAAGTGAACAGTGAAAGGGAAATCACTCAGTCGTGTCTGTTTGTGACCCCATGGACTGCAGCCTACCAGGCTCCTCCGCCCTTGGGATTTTCCAAGCTAGAGTACTGGAGTGGGGTGCCATTGCCTTCTCCGTAGAGACTACTAAGGTGGCATTATTCAGTGTGGTAGAAAGATTTCAGCTCAACTCTGATTACAATAAGGAGAAGTGGGAATCTATTGCCAACGAATGCGATTGAAGGTAATGGCGAATTTCTAGCTTGACCAACCTGACTGGATCCTTACTGAAGGCAGGCCAGAGTCAGCAAATATTACTTGGTTGGGGAGGCGGGGGGCAGGTATGAAACCTGATCAGATATGAAGAGTGATCTGATATTGTGTATGTGGGGAATCAAGTTAAGTCAACTTTGCAGAATTCTGGCTGGAACTGGGTGATGTAAAAACTGACACAAAAGTCCAAAAGTTTAGAAGAGAATTGGGAAGAAAATTCAGAAGAGCCTGACTACGGTTTGGCCAAGGATAGACTTTGTCAGCTTACGATTAGAGGCAAGAAGAGATAGTTAAGTTACATTAAATGATGAAGTAAGACAAGTTTTCAGCTTTGCATTCAGGCAGCACAGAGGTGAGGGAATCAAGGAAATGGAAAGAAAAGTGATATTTTGATGAAAAATATAAAGCAAGATGCTAAGAGATTGAATCCTAGAGGGAAACTGGTAATAATTGTCAAGGGCAAGTATACACAAGGGACCTTGCAAATAGGAACATCTAGTGTTCTAAGTTGTGTGTTAAGATGTATAATTATCAAAATTCCCTGTTGTTTGTCCCTTACCACTTATGAACACTGCTTTGGTAAAATCAAGAAAACTTCATTTTCCTGCTTGTTTGACTCAATAACCATGTTGAGTGGAGAGAGATGAATGCCATCTAGAGTGGATGATGAGAGAATCAGGGATCTCACAGAAACATAAATATGAAGTATGAGGTTACTGGAGAAACACGAGCTTCCTGAGAATTATGAAGTCAGTAGAATAGGGATATTTGCATTTTTCATTGTGGAGGAGACACTTCAAGGAATGTTCACTTCTCTTACTTGAGGTATAATGCAGTCATAGTCAAGTGTACATTACTTAAGTATACAATTTGAGGAATTTTTGCATATGTATATATCCACACAGCCATCAGGATATAGAACATTTTCAGCAACAAGAAGGCTATTTGTCAATTAGCAACCCATAGGACATACCACTATTATGGCTTTTATTGTTAATTCTTTTGCAAGGCATTTTATTTATTTTTAAATTAATGTGTGAAGTGTAAAGAACTATGAAGTAACTGGGCCTTAGGAAACACTACTATAAACAAAGCTAGTGGAGGCTGGTATTCTAGTTGAGTTATTTCAAACCCTAAAGATGATGTTATAAGTGCTGCATTCAATATGCCAGGATATTTGGAAAACTCAGTAGTGGCCAGAGGACTGGAAAATGTCAGTTTTCACTTCAATCCTAAAGAAGGTCAATGTCATAGGATGTTCAAACTATTGCATGATTTTGATCATTTCATACGCTAGGAAGGTAATGTTTAAAATCCCTCAAGCTAGGCTTCAACAAACAGTACATGAACCAAGAACTTCCAGATGTAGAAGCTGGATTTATAAAAGGCAGAGGAACCAGAGATCAAATTGCCAACAACCATAGAGAAAGCAAGGGAATTCCAGAAAAACATCAATTTCTGCTTCAGTGACTCTATTAAAGCCTTTGGCTGTGCAGATCACAACCAACTATGGAAAACCATTAAAGTATTGAAATACCAAACCATCTTACCTGCCTCCTGAGAAACCTGTATGCGGTCAAGAAGCAACAGTTGGAACCAGACATGGAACAACAGACTAGTTCCAAACTGGGAAAGGTTTATATCAAGGCTATATGTTGTCACCCTGCTTATTTAACTTACATTCAAAGTACTTAGTTTGAAATGCTGGGCTGGATGACTCACAAGCTGTAATTAAGATTGCCAGGAGGAATATCAACAACCTAAGATGTGTACATATACCCTAATGGTTGTATTTATTATCACCCAAATGGATGAAAGTGAAGAGGAACTAAAAAGCCTCTTAATCATGGTGAAAGAGGAGTGAAAAACCTGGCTTAAAAATTCAAAAAATTAAGATCATGACATCCAGTCCCATCACTTCATGGCAACTAGATGGGGAAAAAATCAAAACAGTGACAGACTTTATTTTCATGGGCTCCAAAATCACTGTGAATGGTGATTACAGCCATGAAATTAAAAGATGCTTACTCCTTGGAAGAAAAGCTATAACAAACTTAGAGTATTAGAAAGCAGAGACATCAGTTTGCCAGCAAAGGTCCATCTAGTCAAGCTATGGTTTCTCCAGTAGTCATGTATTGATGTGAGAGTTGGACCATAAGGAAAACTGAGCACCGAAAAATGGATACTTCTGAACTGTGGTGTTGGAGAAGATGCTTGAGAGACTCTTAGACAGCAAGGAGATCAAACCAGTCAATCCTAAAGGAAATCAACCCTGAATACTCATTGAAAGTATTGATACTGAAGCTTCAGTTCTTTGGCCACCTGATGAGAAGTACTGACTCATTGGAAAGGATCCCGATGCTGGGAAAGACTGAAGGAAGGAGAATGGAGTGACAGAGGATGAGGTGGCTGTATAGCATCACTGAATTAATGGAATGAGTTTGAGCAAGCTCCAGGAGTTAGTGAAGGACAAGAAAGCCTGGTATGCTGTAGTTCATGGATTTGCAAAGAGTCAGACAAGACTTACCAACTGAGCCACAACAAAAAAGTTTCGCAAAACATTTTTCTTCTTTTTAAGTTAATTTTATTTTAGGTATAATGGAACAAGTTGATTCCAGCAAGCTGGAAGCTTTGATAATGACAATCTATGTCATCGTCATCTGTGATATACTGTAACCATACAGTTGACCCAAAACAATACAAGATTGAACTGCATGGCTTGGGTACACTTTTAAACAGACATTTTTTTCCCTATAGTAGATATTACCATACTATAAGATCAATGTTTGGTCGAATCCATAGATATAGAGGAATCACTGAAACAGAGGAACATGGTATTGAGAGGGCTGATTATAAATTGCATGTAGATATCCAACTGGACAGACAGTTGGCAGCCCCTATTCTCCATGTTGTTCAAAAGCCAACTGTATTTGTGCGCAGCATTTACTCTTGGCTCATATTTTTTCCAAGCACTTTAATAAGAGAGAGATTGATAGATAGATAGATACTGATAGAGTATTTATAGATTTATAATTATAATTGAGGGAGTTGAAGAATATGCATGTTAAATAAATGGCCCAAGGCCACACAACTGATAAGTAATGGAGACAGGATACAAATCCAGGTAATTTGACTCAAGCCAGAGAGTTTAGCCAATATCGTCTTCCGTAAATTCTCTCTTCTGATTCTTATGGTTTTCAGATTTTAACTACTTGCAGTATGTTTTACTGAAACATTGAGCTATAATAGTCTAAAGACCAGGATTTCAGCCATGGTTCTGTATTCTCAGAACAGCCTCTAACCAAGGGTCATCTTCACATCTCTATCTTTGGTGGAGGAGTCATGATTTAAATACAATTCTCTCTTATAGAGAAACTCTTGAGCTTTCTACAGAGAGGATGAGGCTGTATTTGGTGAGAGTTTCTCTCAGAGGATAGGATTTTCTACCACTATTGGATAATCTATCACCATGACATTCCAACTAGTTCATTTACATGAAGTTTTATTTCACAATACCCACAGAAAATCAAATCAAGTAAAGTATTCAAGTTCTACTGAAATTATTCATGAAGTTATCCCAGATTCAGATTTGATTGTCCAGAACCTATAAGTATGCAAGATGACAAACACTGCTTACTCTTGTGTTTTTTCATATACTTGGAGATCAAATGGTGTAACACTGGAGGAGAATGCAAATCTGTGCCTAACAGTGAGATTATTATACAAGGTTATGCTCAGGAAACTTCCTTGTTGTCATCCAGAGCTTTGTGGCCTTCCACTTAAGGCTCATATCCAGTGGGTTATCCCAGTTTGACCATCTAAGTAAATGTTGTCACCATCCATTCTGTCCTTTTGCTTCTGTTAACTGAAACCTAATTCATTAGGGGCAGGAAGCTCCTTGCTGCTTCTAAAGACAGTTCATGCATTCTTCATAATTTAAACCATCTCCTACAGATTGGGCTTCCTAAGTTTCCCAGTGGTTCTGCCATTGAGGTAGTCATTCTCCCATGCTTCAGGACAGAAACAAAAGTTGTAGAACAGAAATGAGTAGAAATATGAACCTAGTGTCCTGTTTGTCCCAAATGGGAGTGTCTGCATGTGGAAACTTCCAGATTCACTCAACAGAAGACTCTCTTCTTGGCCCTGTAGTCAGTTAAGTGAATTTGATGTGAATAAACATCAGAGTTGTATGTATAGAGAATACTGGACTAGGAGTCAAGAAGCTGGTGAAATAGCTTGAATTCTATTTTCTAAAAGTTGTCTTTGACCTAATACTCACTATGTATCAAGTTCTAGCAAGTAAGTACTTGTCCCACATTATATATAGAAAAACTGATTTAGAAAGAAAAAATGGTTTAGAAAGAATACCCAAGGCACTTTCCTAGGGTCATACTAAATACTTCTTTCTAGTTTTAAACTCATATCAGTCAAACACCAAAAGGCTATACAGTTTTCCTGAACCATTCCATTGCTTTCAATATACCACACAGTATATTATATATACTTCAAATAAATAGCTTCATTTCTGTCTTTATTTAAGCAAAAATATTTATTGAATACCTACTATTTACCAGGAACTATGCTAGGAGATGAGTATAAAAACAATGAACAAAAATGTCATGGTCATTTACAACAATTCAAGAGGGAAGACAAATATTAGCCAAATTATCACCTATGTAGGTCACCTTCCAGTGACAAGGAAAGGTCCATTCAGCTATGGAAACATGTAATAGAAGAATGTGAGCCAGACTGGTAGTGTCAGGAAGCCTACTGTGAAGAAGTAACAACCCTACTGACAGCCGAAGGATGAATTGGCAAAGCTGGAAGAAGGCAGGAGAACGTTTCAAGACAAGGGAATAGTGTATGCAAAGGCACTATGACAGACAGCCTTTCACGGGCTGAACAGAGAGGGCTATTTGCCTCATCCACCATATTAACAGGACCTCTCACTAACCAACAACCACTTCTTCAGGCATCTTGACAAGTTTTTGCAGGGAAAACGCTTCCACAACCATCTGGATGTGTAAAACGCTTTCCAAAACTCTCGAATCCCGAAGCAGAGTTTTATGCTACAAGAATAAACAAAGCTTGTTTCTCATTGGCAGAAATGTGTTGGTTGTAATGGTTCCTATTTTGATTAATAAAGATGTGTTTGAGCCTAGTTATAATGACTTAAAATTCATAGTCTGAAACCGTAATTACATTTGCACCAACCTAATCTAAATAGTCATACCTGAATGGTCTAGTGGTTTTCCCTACTTTCTTCAATTTAAGTCTGAATTTGGCAATAAAGAGCTCATGATCTGAGCCACAGTCAGCTCCCAGTCTTGTTTTTGCTGACTGTATAGAGCTTCTCCATCTTTGGCTGCAAAGAATATAATCAGTCTGATTTTGGTGTTGACCATCTGGTGATGACCATGTGTCCTTATGCCATGATGTCTTATGGTAGAAAGTGAAGAAGAACTCAAGAGCCTCTTGATGAAAGTGAAAGAGGAGAGTGAAAAAGTTGGCTTAAGACTCAACATTCAGAAAACAAAGATCATGGCATCTGGTCCGATCACTTCATGGGAAATGAATGGGGAAATAGTGGAAACAGTGTCAGACTTTATTTTTTTGGACTCCAAAATCACTGCAGATGGTGACTGCAGCCATGAAGTTAAAAGACGCTTATTCCTTGGAAGAAAAGTTATGACCAACCTAGATAGCATATTCAAAAGCAGAGACATTACTTTGCCAACAAAGGTCCGTCTAGTGAAGGCTATGGTTTTTGCAGTGATCGTGTATGGATGCGAGAGCTGGACTGTGAAGAAAGCTGAGCACTGAAGAATTGATGCTTTTGAACTGTGGTGTTGGAGAAGACTCTTGAGAGTCCCCTGGACTGCAAGGAGATCCAACCAGTCCATTCTGAAGGAGATCAGCCCTGGGATTTCTTTGGAAGGACTGATGCTAAAGCTGAAACTCCAGTACTTTGGCCACCTCATGTGAAGAGTTGACTCATTGGAAAAGACTCTGATGCTGGGAGGGATTGGGGGCAGGAAGAAAAGGTGACGACCGAGGATGAGATGGCTGGATGACATCACCGACTCAATGGACATGAGTTTGAGTGAACTCCGGGAGATGGTGATGGACAGGGAGGCCTGGCGTGCTGCGATTCATGGGGTCGCAAAGAGTCGGACACGACTGAGCGACTGAACTGAACTGAATGTAAATAGTAAACTGGTGAAAGTGAAAGTCGCTTGGTTGTGTCCGACTCTTTACAACCCCATGGACTATACAGTGCATGGAATTCTCCAGGCCAGAATACTGGAATGTGTAGCCTTTCCCTTCTCCATGAGACCTTCCCAACCCAGGGATCAAACCCAGGTCTCCCTCATTGCAGGCGGATTCTTTACCAGCTGAGCCACAAGGAAAGTGGTAACATGAACCAAAAATCACCTGTGGGTTAGGCAGACAACAATACAGGAGTACTGCTTTATCGAGCCATACCACTAGGAATAGTCCTTTCTAGTTTTAAACTCGTATCAGTCACACACCAAAAAGCTACCCAGTTTTCCTGCACCATTCCATACTGCTTTCAATTTAGTAATCAAAACATTTTTGGTCAGCACATAAAAAATACTGAGTATAAAGAAGATATTGATAACTTTTACTACATTTGGATTAAGAACTTTGATACTTAAACTGAAAAGGCAAGCCATGGAGTGTGAGGAGTTATTTATAATACATAAACCTAAAAAAAAAAAAAAAACCCTTGAATCCAAAATACAACATTTTTCTTATGCATTATTAGGAAAAATGTAAACAATTCAATCAAAAAGGAAGGAAGAATGCTTAACAATCATTAGTCATTAGAGAAACACAAAGTAAAGTCAGACTGTGCTACCATTATTAATTATTAGAATGACTAAAATGAATAAGACAAATCCTGTTCTGAGTAGCCAGGTTAACCCAAATCAGCCTTTCTTCCCAAGATCCCAGAGGACTGAACCCAGGATTTAGTAAAGATCACAACTTTGGAGTCTGACAGTTTTGTGGAAAAATCTCTGCAGTATCCCTTATCACCTGACCCTGGACAGATTTCATCACTGTTCTGAACCTCACTTTCCCTGCACTTAAAATGGACACAATATCATTTAAATCAGAAGCGGTTGTTATCTTCAAAGGCATCTCTTGCCTTACTCAAGTAACAATTTAAACGCCTTCAGCATTTACATCCAGAATCTAATTATTTCCTTAAAATGACCCTTAGAGACAGATACATTATCTCCATTCTTTAAAGGAAGTGTTTGGGCTTCGTGTGCAAGGCATTTGGATTTGCAACATGGTTTGAAGTATGGAACAGTTGGAGGATAATCATTATCACCACAAGTAAGAGAAAAATATGATGTAACTAGAGAAGGAGAGGGAAGTGAACAGATTGTGCAGACATTTTGGAATATAAAATTGCCTAAAAGTGATGAGTGATTGGACATCAGTGTGGTAAGAAGCATAAAAGAAGGGGGATTGTAACTTGATTCCCTTGGTGTTTTGAGATACCATTCAGTAAAATTGGGTACCCCCAAGGGAAGGAACAGGTTTGGAACATGATAACAAGTTAATTTTTGGACAAGTTGAGTGGGATGTAACTGTAGCATGTCTGACTGAAGATACTTAAAAGGCAATTGGATAAGATTTCCATCTAAGAGGAGAGTCTGGGCTAGAGTTGAAAGTTATCCTTATTTAGTTGATAAATCTACTTTAGAAATACACCATGAACTCCACTTGAGTTACATGTATTTCAGTAATGCATGCACTTAACCCTTCTGAACATCAATTTCCTCATCTTTTTAAATGAGAAAAATAACCTGCCTTACCTTGCCAAGTAAATTCTGATAAGAATCCAATTGTAGAATGAGTATATAAGTAATTTGTAAACATTAAATTGCTACTTAAAGGAAAGATTTATTAGTCTCATTGTCATTAGTGGCTGGTTGGAGGTAACCTTCTAAGTACCTGTTCAGTCGCCCACTGAGAATTGCAGGGAATTTAAAAATATATATATTTCTTTGGATTACTCCAGTATTTTTAACAGCCAAATCAAGATAAAGTAAATAAAATGTAAGATTATTGAATGAATAAATTGTATTAGTACCTAGATAAAAACAAATATTTCAGACACATCCAGGTAATTTTATTTTGAAAAAGACTGTATTTCCATATTCATGTGATAAAGAAGCTGACACTTGCCTTCTCTTTATCAATAACAGGTTGGTAAACAGTAAAGATTTTCCTTCTTGCACATCTTTATTATAATACATACTCCTAGGTAACTAAGGGAATTGATTTGCTCTTAGGGGTATTAGTCAAAGCTATTAAAGATTGGAAGATATCTACTGCAACTGAAATTGTTCACTACGAAGGAGTTAGTCTAGACTCTTCTTTATGATCCTCATTAGATAGTATAATCAAATGTCTATATGGCTACTTTTATCTATAATAATATACAAATTCAATGTGGAAAAGAATATATCTAGGTTCTCTATAACTAAGGTCATGTGTTTCACTCATTCAGAGGTGTGTTATCCAGTCATGATGTAATTTCACAAGAAAGAAGTTACTAAACACACATCTGTCTAACTTGGCCTGTAATTATCATCTGCTCTTTCAGAACATCATTTCTCAGGAATATCTTTCAGAACATCATTCCTCGACCTCATTGAGACTTTAAGATACAGACTCTGACTCTATAACCTGGTTCTACTTGTGCAGCTTGGACCACAATCCACTCACATATGTACAGAGTCAAAGGGTTTGGAAAATCAATCTCTTCACTGAATTTAATTCAATTCTACCTGCATGCATCAATTTCCTTTTTGTGTCAGGTCTTGAAATACTGAAAAAAGCTATTGTAGTAAAAATCCCAATGAACAGGAATGCTTAACAGGCAGAAATGGAAAAGCACAAAGAATGCTTGGAGATCAATGGTCAAGTAAAAGCTCTAATTGGAGCGTGCTCAATAGCTCAGCCATGTCCAAGTCTTTGCAGCCTCATGGACTGCAGCCCACTGGGGTCCTCTGTCCATGGAATCTTCCAGGCAAGAATATTGGAGGGGGTACCTTTTCTTCCTCCAGGTCTAACTGGAGAGTCCTAGGAAATAACTGGATATTTAAGTCAGGGGGAAACTGGACAGAATGAAGAATGTGAGAAAGGCCTAGGTTTAAATGCTGGGTAAACCCTTACTAGCTATATGATATTGATTACAGTTATTAAAATTACTTGTAAGCTTTAATTTCCTAATTTATAAAACATTCATTATCACCACCAGCAGCATCATTACTGTCCTTGGTGTGGACATTGTAATCATTATCTTTGGTACACCACAGGATTTTTTTACAGTTCTGTGATGAGAGAATGTAGGTACAACGTAACTCCAGTGCCTACAACATAGAAAGCTGACTGGTTCCCTTTCCATTTTGGAGGCCTGAATGAGAAATTTTATCTGTGACATGCTTGCAGGTCTTTGGGCATACTTTAAAAGAAAGGGAAGTGGGCAGAAATAAGGGTAAATCACAGAACCCATCCATCTCCTAATTTGTTTTTAGACAATACCACATGATAATCAAAGTATCACATAAGAAATTAATCAGACCAGCCCTGTTAAGATCATAGAAAAATATGGCAGCAATCTTGGACAGTATTCTGGGGATCTTGGGGGTACTTCTTAGGATGGGGAAGGTATTTGAGTACTTTTGCTGTTATTGTTGTTTGGTTGGATTTTTTTGTTTGAAAATAAATGAAGCAAATACGTGTTTTTAAAAAATGAAACAGCACATTAAAGACATTCGGGTTATCTTGTGTATGAGCTAGTGACCAGACTGAAAGCTGCTTCTGGCTTCCGGCATCTTCGATAGTGAGCTATCTTTTCACATCTGTCAGGAAGTGTCGCTGGAGCTGGGTCCATCTGAAATAGGGGCAAATCTAGGTTCCGCCTGCCGTGGGGTTGAAATCACCTTTATTCTCTGAGCCCTCTATCTGGTGAGTGTGCTGTGTGTATGTGTGTGTGTGTGTGTTTTCCTTTCCATCTCTCCCAGTCCATTTCCAATACTGAAGGTGATGTAGGAACTGATAATGGAATGACCTTGAGGCCAGACAACGCAGAGTGAGTAACATTCAATAAAATAGACTATGACAGGTATTTCATAAAAGAGGTTTGCGAACAGATGACTTTTTACAAAGAAAATAAACTAACATTGCTTTGTTGCTCAGGTGCCAAAGTGATTTGCTTTTCTCTGCTCTAGCAGATTCTGATTGACTTTTTCTCCTGTGAAAAATGAGGAAAAGGGGAAAAAAAAAAAAGATTGTTCTATGTGATCCATTCAATAAGAGGGCAGATGATTACTAGTTACCTTTTTTTTTTTTTTTCCATTTTGCTACTTCTCTTAATGCTAATGGAAGAGAACTTCAACTTGTAGAAACTTCAGATGTATTAGCCATCATAATCATTAATACATATTGAGCACTTATAATATGCCAGTTATACATTACTAACTACTTTGTAGGTGCTATATAATTCACACACAATCTCTGGGAGGAAACTAAGACAAAAGGAGTTTAAGCATTCTGCCTAACATTTAGAAATAAAATGGAAATACAAACTTATCTCTGAAACCAAACATCTGTGCTTTTAAATGTGGCTTCTCTTTTGAATTCCTCACTTCTTTAGTGAATTCCTCACTTCACCAGTACCTGTGCCAGACACTGGTGAAGAATAACAAATGGAACAAGAGTTCCTAAAAATAAAGTCTTGTGGGAAACCACTCAAATCTTTAGACATCAGAATGGTACACCATGGAGTGGGCAGAGTGGGAAACACAGAAAATTAGAGGACCTTTGCCCATGTAGAGTAAATAGATTAAACTAAAGGGCATCACGGGGGAGGGATATGGAAGCAAAGTATCTATATGTTCTGAATTTTTTTCAGAAAATCTAAAAATACGGGGTTTTATGTGTTCTTGTTGGAGTTGAGAAATAATTATATCTCTATCTATCTCTCCACCCATTCGTATATTCCACATATCCTAAAGAACTATAAAAGTCAAACTAAAAATATCTGTGGGACAGATTACAGTATTGGTCTTCTAGTAAACATATGTGGAATAAAGTAAAGATTGTATACTTGAAATTAGGTTGGCCAGGATTATATTTCCATGCTACCACTTATCAGAGTTAGGAAACTGGGCAAACTTGGTCTCTCTGAGTGCCATTTTGCTCACCTGTAGAATGTAGAGAGAGTATTACTAAAACTCTTAAGTTTATGGAGAAAATTAAATGAGAAAAAGTAATACAAGTTTAGCACACAGTGGACAATATATTTTTTTCCTCTCCTTTACCACCCAACCTATACACACGTGCTAAGTGATTCCATTTATATCTGACTCTTTGTGACCCCCTGTGCCCACCAGGCTCCTCTGCCCATGAGATTCTCCAGGCAAGATTAATAGGTTGGATTGCCATACCCTCCTCCAGGGATCTTCCTGACCCAGGGATCAAACCCACATCTCTTATGTCTCCTACATTGGGAAGCAGGTTCTTTACAACTCTCACCACCCAAGCCAGAGGTAGATATATGCATAAAAGCAAAGTGTTGCTTGGTTGGTAGTATCTAGAATGGCTACAGGGAAAGTGGTCCATTTTAGGTGGACTTCAGAGAGGAGTATTATTTGGAGAAAAGTGACCCTTACGAAGATAATGCTACAAGTGAAATCTAAGTGCTGGAATTATTTAGACAGTGTACAACACTTTTTTGAATAAAATATAGTTTGATATAAGTCCTTTGCTGAAGAACATCCTTTGCTGAAGATAAGACTTGGAGCATATACTGTAGTCACATTCTAGAAAGCTTAAAATTCAACATATGGAGCATAATTATAACTGAGAATGCCTCAAAGAACCACTGTGCTTTTTATTATTATTTATGAAGAGATATAATCAAGTTTACTTAGGGAGTTTAATCTCGCAGCACCACAAATAATGGATGTTAGGGAAAGTCCAGCAGTGGGAAGAATAGCCAAGAGATCACTCAACTGGTTCAGGATATGGTCTATGATGGAGAAAGAAATGGCAACCCACTCCAGTATTCTTGCCTGGAGAAGGGACAGAGGACCTGGCTGGCTACAGTCTATGGGGTTGCAAGAGTCGGACTCGACTTAGCCACTAAACCACCACCACTACCACCATGGTCTGTGAGATGCTCTTAGTGGAAATGGAGAAGAAAATCTAGGTAAGAGCACCCTCAAAGATTAGCGGAAGAGATGTAAGATGGTGGACTTTCTCTGTTGTTGGAGTTGCTGACTAGAAATGGGAGGCAAGAAACAGAAGGATCGAATGTGAATTGAGACCTGGAAGGACAGAGGAGTGGAGGAACTCTAAATTCAGGTGGGTCTAGATCTTTATTCTCCCAGTTGCTCCCTGTCACTGAGGACAGGGTACTCTACACTTTCAATGTCGGCTTCTCCATGTGTCAAATAAAAATACCTAATTTCAGTGCTGTTTTGAAAAGAGGATGAGGTGCAGTGTTTCATTAGGATAGACTAAGCAAGCATAGAGTCTCTTGATAAATGGAAATTCCCCATTTTCTCCTTTGTATTCAATAGCATGCTCCTTGGAACAGACATGCTTCTTTCTTATTTTATTTCCTACTACTTTTGTCTCCATAGGAGATAAGTCCAGTGTTTCATTGAAAGCAGCTAGAAATGTATATGTACTTCAGTTAGTTCTGTCACTCAGTCGTGTCCGACTCTTTGTGACCCCATGGGCTGAAGTATGCCTAACTTCCTTGTCTATCACCAGCTCCCAGAGCCTGCTCAACCTCATGTCCATTGACTTGGTGATGCCATCCCACCATCTCATCCTCTGTTGTCCCCTTCTTCTCCTGCCTTCAACCTTTCCCAGCATCAGGGTCTTTTCCAGTGAGTCAGTTGTTCACATCAGATGGCCAAAGTATTGGAGTTTCAGTTTCAGCATCAGTTATTCAAATGAATATTCAGGACTAATTTTCTTCAGGATGGATAGATTGGACCCCTTACACACCAAAGAACTCTTGAGAATCTTTTCCAACACCTCAGTTCAAAAGCATCAATTCTCTGGTGCTCAGTTTTCTTTATAGTCCAAATCTCACATCCATACTATCCACATCCTTCCGTCCACTACTGGAAAAACTATAGCTTTGGCTAGATGTACCTTTGTCAGTAAAGTGATGTCTCTGCTTTTTAATATGCTGTCTAGGTTTGTAATAGCTTTTCTTCCAAGGAGCAAGCATCTTTTATTTCATGGCTGCAGTCACCATCTGCAGTAATTTGGGAGCCCAAAACAATAAAGTTTCTCACTGTTTCCATTGTTTCCTCATCTATTTGCCATGAAATGATGGGACCAAATGCCATGATCTTAGTTTTCTGAATGTTGAGTCTTAAGGCAACTTTTTCGCTCTTCTCTTTGACTGTCATCAAGAGGGTCATTAGTCCTTCTTTGTTTTCTGCCATAAGGGTGGTGTTATCTGCATATTGAAGGTTATTGATATTTCCCCCAGCAATCTTGATTCCAGTTTATGTTTCATCCAGCCTGGCATTTTGCGTGCTATACTCTGCATATAAATTAAATAAGCAGGGTAACAACATACAGCTTTGATGTTCTCCCTTCCTAATTTGGAACCAGTTTTTTGTTCCATATCCAGTTCTAAATGTTGCTTCTTGACCTACATAGAGATTTTGCAGGAGTCAGGTAAGGTGGTCTGGTATTTACATCTCTTAAAGAATTTTCCACAGTTTGTTGTGATCCACACAGACAAAGGTTTTGGTGTAGTCAATAAAACAGAAGTAGATATATACCTAATAAACAATAGATTGGTTTGAAAAGTGGTCTCTAGGGGCTTTGACCAATGCCTCAGTGAAATATGCAAAAGGTCAAGAAGCCAGAAACTCCAAGAAAAATAAGATATTCCTGTAACTTGTATACCACCCAAACAGTAAATTAACATTATTTAAAGTTAGTCCTATAAGATCTGGGCTTCCTTGGGGGCTCAGTGAGTAAAGAATTGGCCTGCAATGCAGGAGACCCAGGTTCAATCCCTATGACTCTGTATAGACTTTGGAACTGCTTCTGGCTTAAAGGAGGCAAGCAAACACAAAGTAACCTTGTGGTGGATTTGTAATTGCCTAGTATCTGCCATAGTTTCTGGCATATGGCTGCTGTCTTTCATCCATTCTTCTTGCCAGGGAGACCAGACATGAAAGGGCTCCTCTCTTGGTGGAGTGGGGAGAGGGGATAGCAATTCTGCTTTTCACATCTGTTCCTCTGGCCTGAACCATTGGCAGTGACCAAAGGATGGAAAACCCACTCGTCCGTCTCAACAGCCAAGAGGACACGGGGAAAGCAGCCTTCCAACCAGAGCACGGAGCCAACTGGCAGGAGGCTTCCCTTCCCCTCTTCAGAATACAAGTTATACTGCCAGATAAACTATACTCAGGGCACTGCTTAAGTCAACAGCCGGGGTTTAATTGGTTTTGTTTTTTAAAACCTCTTGAACTTATCAACAATTCTGTAAAGAGGTTACTTGAATAAAAGGACTCAGCTAAACCTATGATTGTGTTATTAATAATAAAAATATTAAAAGCTACACTTATTAGGTACTTACTATGTAGGAGCGGAGTGCTAGGCACTTTAGTTACTATATCCTGTTTAATCCTCACAATAAGCGAGCTGTAACTATTACGTTACCTTCGTGGATGAAGAGCAGACTAAGAGAGGAGAAATGGCTTGATTAGGGTTTGCTCCTAGATGATGTATAAATTTTATAATTGTTTAAGCATTCTGGTAGATGCTGAAAGTGCTTTGAAGTTATATAGGAACCTATGCAATTGCCAAGAGAGATGCCAATGTGTTCATGTTACTGATGAGGAAACTGAGATGAGAAATATGTGAGTGATGTACCCCAGATGTCACTGCTAGGACATCTTGGAACCGAATTCACACCAGGCCTTCCAATTTTAAGTGAATATTTCACCCAGTATAACTTCCCAGGTGGCTCAGTGGTAAAGAATCTGCCTGACAATGCAGGAGACTTGCGTTCAGTCCCTGGATCAGGAAGATTTCCTGGAGAAGGAAATGGCAAACCCCTCTGGTATTCTTCCCTGGAAAATCCCATGGATGGAGAAACTTGAGGGGCTACCGTCCATGAGGTCACTAAGAGCTGGACACAGCTGAGCACAAGCATGATGATGACCCAGGATAACTGGTGTGAGTTTCAAAGTCTTTGTAAGGGGAAAGATAAAGGAGAAGTTCACGAGCAAACAGCACGTGTTAGAAGGGACCTCGGTTAACTTGGACTGAGCCAGATTTACCTCTCTGAACCTGGGCTTATTCATCTGGAACAAATAAATAAATAGATATATAAATACTTACAAAGTCCTAATCAAGATTAACAATAGTTTATCAAAGTTTCTATCCCAACTTCTGGTGTATATATTCAGTTCAGTTCCGTTCAGTCGCTCAGTCGTGTCCGACTCTTTGCGACCCCATGAATCGCAGTGTATATATTAGGCCCTCCAAAAGTAGGAGCATCTTCCAAGCTTAATTAAAGTAAAAAAAAAAAAAATGCTGAAGAAACCAGAAAAAATGTGAATGTACTGTTGGACATGGAACTAGTTCACTTGCTCATTGATTCATATGTGAAATGGTAGTGAGATTTTTATCGTAAATCTATCGCCGTCCCACCCAGAATTTACATTTACATTGTGGAAGCATGAGGTCAGATTTTGATAGCACCTTCCTCTCTCACTGCAAGATGGGTTCTCAGAAAAACATGTTTGAACAAGTAGGAACCATTATTCACTGTATCATTCAAAATGAAGTACGGAAAATAGGTGCCGCTAGAGATGTTTTAAGCAAGAATGGATTTAGTATGGGGAACTAGAGGCTTTAAATTCATCAAGTAGGCTGAAGGCATGGAGTGTAATCTGGGTCTCCAGCAAATACCCCCAAACAACATAAATAACCCACAGGGAAGTAACACTGGGGTTACTTTTGGAACTTCCTACTTTGAACCCGTCACCACTGCCGTCCTCATTAGAGACACCCAAATTATGGAGAGAGAGTTACCCAGTGTCATCACACCAGGGGACAAGAAATGGTGTTGAGGAATATCCGCCATCACTGTCTTTGCTGCTTCTCCCAGCCACCCGGGAAGCTGGGCGTGGGATGCGGCTGCGTAGAACCTTCATGTCCCCAGAGTGTTCCCATGCAGACACGGCGAGAGACGAAAAATGCCTTCTGTCTCAATCCTGACCTCAGACCTCAAAATACATCCAACAGCACTTCTTTACACCCAGAATACTGCAGGTAAAGAACTGTATTTTTTGGCTTAGTTTTTCAAACTCTCCTGAGAGAAATAATTTGGGATGGAGGTTGAAGTGACACACCCAAAAGTCCAGCGCACTTATTTTTCTGGGCCAGTATGAGGTTCACAGTGGCATCGTAAAGTATCAGCCTCTCAAAGCAGGAGATGGAAGAGACGAGGGTCAACCCCTGAATCAGGAAGATCCCCTGGAATAAGAAATGGCAACTCACTCCAGTATTATCGCCTGGAAAACTCCATGGACAGAGGAGCCGGGGTGAGTTACAACCCAAGGGTCACACAGAGCTGGACATGACTGACTGACTCAGCACGCACAGAGTGTAGTGATATTCACATATGAGAATTATTACATGATTTGGGGGAAAGTAACGTCACATAACTGACCTTCAGCTTCCTCATTTCCAATGAGGAATTAGGTTCTAATGTTCTACTGTGAGATTGATATGAGATGATGTCTAAATTGCCTAACATAGTGCTTGCAACAGTATATTCCCTCAGTAAATAATAATTCTGTGTAAAACACAGAATTTCCTACGTGTAAACCACACGTAGGAAATGTTTAGTAAAAATATATGTTGCAAGTGTGAATTGCATTATTTGGGGAAAAAATTATGTTCCAATATTTAGTCCAAAAGAATTATGTTCCAAGACTTATGTCCAATGTTTCACTTACTTTTTCACTTAATCTTTTATAAATAGGACCTATTATTGTTTGGTTTAAAGAACAGAACTAATCTTATATGAAAACACAGGAGTCTCAAGCATTTCTTAATATTGGATGTTCTGCATAGCATTTGGGGGAACTCATACTGTCACTGAGCATGTGATTGTAAATTGAATACTGGCTGCTGTTACATCCATAAACTTCCCTAAGGGGAGAAGATGCCCTGCTTTTGTTAGAAAGAAAAAGTTATTCAGGGCATGGGGTTCAAGCAAGCTTAATCTGCATGAGGATTCATTTTGACCCTACCAAATAATTGACTGCATTTGTTTCCTCACTATGGAACTGAAGTAACTGACCTCTCATATATATTACTTTAAACACAGGAATGTGTAACTAAATTTATAAGTCTGACACAAGGCCCTTTGAGTCCATACCAGATACCCAACTAATACATTACTCAACCATGACTTTGTTCAGTCTCCTGGAATGCTCCTCTGTCTGCTCAGCATGGAATAGGAATATGTAGAAAGAGCAATAATTTTGATTTTATATGAATGTGAGTTCAGTTCTCACCTTGGCCACTTATCTCTGTGATCTATCATCTCAAAGCCTCAGTGTTATCCTATGAAAAATGGGTATACTTATTTCCTCAGTTGTTCTGAGGATTAGATTGTAATGTTGATGAAACGGGCAGTGTAGTAATAAGCATATAGTTCATAATGTTGCTTTTGATATTTTTATCAATAAAATACTGCAATAAATTTTTTGACATTATATCTGCCCATTTCACTTAGAATTCTACTTATTTAATATAAGTTAGAGTCCCAGGTAAATGTCAGAGACTTCTGCTTCAAAGAGAATACTTTGCTACATTTTTGTTTGAGAGTGTTTAGCTTGGCAATGATGGAGAAAAAGTGCTCAAATCAACTGACATGTAGTCTCCAGAATATAGTAGCTTAACCTGAACAATTTAATTTGCATTCTCCAGAAGTAGTATTTATCTGGAAAATGCTTCATAGTGGCAAATGATCTTAGTGACATTTTAAAGTAAGACCAGTAGTCCTATTTGGGATGTGTGGACTCCTCAGTGAAGTCACTCACCTCCACACCAGTGAAACCAGAATGAATGTGTTCTTTTGGCTCTCTGAAAGATGCAAAAATGTGTACAAAGGGATGTGCTAATGGAAATAAGGTAGGACTTAAAATCAAAGGAGTCTACTTTGGGTTGAGGGGCTTCCCTGGTGGCTCAGAGGGTAAAGCGTTTGCCTGCAATGCGGGAGACCTGGGTTCAATCCCTGGGTTCGATCCCTGGGTCAAGAAGATCCCTTGGAGAAGTAAATGGCAACCCACTCTGGTACTCTTGCCTGGAAAATCCCATGGACGGAGAAGCCTGGTAGGTCCATGGAGTTGCAGAGTTGGACACAAATGAGCAACTTCACTTTCACTTTTTCACTTTGGGTTTGAGAATCAACTTGAAATGTTCCTGAACCTTTCTGAGCCAGTTTTTTTTGCCTATGAAGTGATAATAAAATGAAACCAGGTTCACAAATTTTCTGTGAGAATTAAAAATAAGCCAGTATCTCTCAAAATGATGTGAGTGATTGAAAGTAGAGACTCAGGAGTCAAATGGCCAATATTCGACTCAGCTTCACCACTGACCACCTGACTTACCTTGAGCAAGCTAACTAAGCTTTCTGTAGTCAGTTTTCTCATATGAAAAAAACAAATAAATAAAGGGGAGGCGCAAGTTTTACGACCCATACAATATTTAAGAGTGTTAAGAATGTTAAATGAGATAATGCACATTAGTAAGTGGATAGTGACTATGAAGGATTGCTATAATTGATTTGATAAACTGTATTGGTTACATTATGAACCTTCTCATGCATGCTCAGTCCTGTCCAGCTCTTTGCGACCCCATGGACCAGGCTCCTCTGTCCATGGAATTTTCCAGGCAAGAACACTGGAGCATGTTGCCATTTCCTACTCCAGTATTACTCTTCTTGTATCACATCAAATGGTGATTTGCTTCCTTGCCTGTCATCCTAGCAAAGATGCAAGTTCACTGAGGACAGGTGCCATGTTATATTCACCTTTGTCACATCAGTACCTAACAAGGTAGTTTGCACAAAATAGTGCCTCTGAAATACTTGAAAAATAAAATTTGTATCATTTTAGGAAGAATTCAGATCAAGTGAACCATGCATTCAGTGAGCTTCCTTGTTGATGCACCGTGATAAACCAGTCTTCGTGGCACATGCTATAAGACGTAGAAAGAATGAGTGTGACTTGCACTTGCCTTGAAAATGCTTACTCTAGTCAGAAACTAACAATGAAACCGGTCTGTGAAATGTGAAAAGTTCAATGCTAACTCAAGATAATGTTCATATTTATGGTGGCCATTTAGGAGCACAGATACATGGTCTAAGTAACTCATGTATCTCTTCCTCCATGTAAAAGTGAACTAGGCAGGGAACCAAAAGTCATGGCTTCCCATCTCAACTAGCCATGTATTTCCAGCATCATCTTGGTAACATAATCAGTCTCCCTTGGATTAAATTACCTGACTATAAAATGATCTGGGATTTTATACCTTTATACCTAGTCTTTGCATATCATAAATCTGTTCACTTGGAAATTTCAGAATAGGTTTCCAGTGTGGTTTGTTAAGAAGCATATTCAAGAAATAAATATTAGAATCTTGGCATTCTTTACTTAAAACCCTCCAAGTGCTAACTGTGCACTCAGAACAAAATCTAAGCTCATATCATAGCCTAGAAAATGGTGTGTGATCTAACCCAAGCCTCTCCCTCTCCCACTCTGCTCATTGCTCTCCAGTTATGTCAGCCTGTCTGTTGCTTTCTCCAACCCCAGAAGCTCCACCTAATCCCTCTGCCTGGACAACTCTGTTCCCTTATATCTACATGGCTCACTTTTCCCTGCTTTGAGGTCATTGCTCATATGACACTTCCTTATAAGTTTCATTCCAGACCACTTTATCTAAAGTTCCTCCTCACTTTACCCTTCAGCACAGATTTATTTTTGTTCATGAATTGTTTTTATTATTAATTAATTATTCATGCATTTAACAAATTTGTGTTGAGTTTCTAATCTGTGCCTTGTTTTGAGAGGGGTCCTGTGGATGTAATAATAAATAAACGAGGCAAAAGAACTATCCTCAAAAATCTGAATAGAGAATATAGAAATGAATGGGACCTGCAGTTCAGTAAGTTAAGAATTACGATGGGATTGAACAAGGAGTTCTATGGAATAAATAAAGGAATCACATAATCTGGCTGAAGATTTGAGGAAGGCTTCCTACAGAGTGATGTTAAACTGATCCTTTAAGGTTGAGTTCAAGTCGGTTCAGTTCAGTCGCTCAGTCATGTCTGACTCTTTGCGACCACGTGGACCATAGCACACCAGGCCTCCCTGTCTGTCACCAACCTGGAGTTTACTCAAACTCATGTCCCTTGAGTCTGTGATTTCATCCAATTATCTCATCCTCTGTTGTCCCCTTCTCCTCCTGCCCTCAATCTTTCCCAGCATCAGGGTCTTTTCCAATGAGTCAGTTCTTTGCATTAGGTGGCCAAAGTATTGGAGTTTCAGCTTTAGCATCAATCTTTCCAATGAATATTCAGTACTGATCTCTTTTAGGATGGACAGGTTGGATCTCCTTGCAGCCCAAGGGACTCTCAAGTGTCTTCTCCAACACCACAGTTCAAAAGCATCAATTCTTCAGTCCTCAGCTTTCTTTACAGTCCAACTCCCACATCCATACATGACTACTAGATAAACCATAGCTTTGACTAGACCGAACTTTGTTGGCAAATCAATGTCACTGCTTTTTAATAAGCTGTCTAGATTGGTCATAACTTTTCTTCCAAGGAGCAAGCATCTGTTCATTTCATGACTGCAACCATCTGCAGTGATTTTGGAGCCCCCCCAAAATAAAGTCTGTCAGTGTTTCCACTGTTTCCCCATCTATTTACCATGAAGTGATGGGACCAGATGCCATGATCTTAGTTTTCTGAAGGTTGAGCTTTAAGCTATCTTTTCCACTCTCCTCTTTATCAAGAGGCTCTTTAGTTCTTCTTTGCTTTCTGCCATAAGGGTGGTGTCATCTACATATCTGAGATTATTGATATTTCTCCCGGCAATCTTGATTCCAGCTTGTACTTCTTCCAGCCCAAAGTTTCTCATGATGTACTCTGCATAGAAGTTAAATAAGCAGGGTGACAATATACAGCCTTAACGTACTCCTTTTCCTATTTGGAACCAGTCTGTTGCTCCATGTCCAGTTCTAACTGTTGCTTCCTAACCTGCATACAGGTTTCTCAAGAGGCAGGTCAGGTGGTCTGGCATTCCCATCTCTTTCAGAATTTTCCACAGTTTATTGTGATCCACACAGTCAAAGGCTTTGGCATAGTCAATAAAGCAGAAATAGATGTTTTTCTGGAACTCTCTTGCTTTTTTGATGATCCAACAGATGTTGGCAATTTGATCTCTGGTTCCTCTGCCCTTTTCTAAAGTTAAGGTTGAGTAGGAATTAACAAAGTGAAAGATGAGACGTACACTTCTCTGGGCAAAATCAAGACCTGGCTCAAGATACAGTGGAGGAAAGGGAGCATTGACACTTTTGAAGAGTATAGCTCAGAGGGTAAAGCATCTGCCTACAATGCAGGAGACCTGGTTTCGATCCCTGGGTCAGGAAGGTCCCTGGAGGAGGAAATGGCAACTCACTCAAGTACTCTTGCCTGGAAAATCACATGGATGGAGAAGCCTGGTAGGCTATAGTCCATGGGGTCGCAAAGAGTCCAACAGGACTGGGTGACTGAACTGAACTGAAGAATATCTTATATTATCAAGATGTGTTTATTTGTTTGTTTTTTGTTTTCTTTATAAAGAGCCCTCTAGTTATAGGATGTTAAATGGTTGGAGGGGTTAATGCTCAACTGAGATGCTGTTGCAGAAGCACAGGTAAGACACATGAAGGCCATGATGAGGAACATAGTGATGAGAATGAAGAGAAGTGTCTGAAAGAAGGAGACATGTGAGGTCTATTTAGATGTGATGTTAGAAAGTGGTTGAGTTCAAACATGGCGCTGACATTTCTGGTTTGGTCCATCGAATCATTTTTTGAGGCGCAATACACAGCAAGTTAGGTGACTTTTAGGTGAGTTTAAGTAGAAAGATAATGAGTTCTGTTTTCAAACTCATTTGAAAACAACTCCAAAAGGAGATGGGTTAAATATCTCTGGTTTCTCACTCCAATTTAAATTATTACATTGCCTTTTTTTTTTTGAAATACTGAAGATGTAATTATTTATGTCTAATAAATCTTCCAGTATGGAAGATTTATAAAACTTATATTATCAGTGCCTTAAATATTTGCTAATTTATTTATTTGCAGATATTTCTAGTGAATACTTCAGCTCTCTTAGAATTTAGAAACTTATCATTTAAACAGATTCACATATATCACACTAATGCAAAAATTAACCTTGCTAAGCTTCAGGGATCTAATGGAAAACAAGATAAAACAGAGCTGAGTGGACTTAAGGCTAAAAGAAATAAATGTAGGGTGCAACCACTTAGCACTGTGACACTGTAGTTAGGCTGGTAAGATTAGTACATGAAAACTTCCATGCATTGAAATAGCGTAATGTCATACAAGTCATCTAAGGGGGTAACACCATTTCACATATTCCACTCTGCTTTCTCACTGATGCATCCATCCTTACCCTCAGCTCTATCAGTCATTATAACTAACAATTACTGAGCAAATATGTCAGGCATTATCTCCGTTAAGTCCTCAAAATAGTCTATGAGTAGTTGTTATATATGCCCATTTTACAGATGAGAAATCTGAGACTTGGAATGTTTGAAGTATATTTACAAGGTCAAAAGATAATGAGTGGTGGCACCTGAACTTAAACCAAGTCTGTCTGTATAATTTTGTATGAAAAATATCGTTGCCCACGATGCTACAAAAAAACGATTACAGATAATAATGTACCGCACATCAGTAATTGCATAGAATTTTCCATGAATCAGGCATTTAATTCTACCTGTAAAGAAGACATCTTTAAATTGTGCAGAAAAATGTCTCTTTCAAAGATGTTAATAATAATTTCATGTAGAAACCTAATTCTGCCTGAAATGACTTAGCACGGTCTGGCATCGTAAGTAAGTACCATGGGTGTGGTAGTTGATATATAATTATCATCATCATTATTACGAATTTTCATATCAACAAAGGAAGACAAGGTAAATAATTTGCTCAAGATCACATAATAATGATAGTGGAGACAGGGTTTAGTTCTGAATCTAGCTAATCATAGGGTTAAATGTTTTTTACACAGAGCTTCATCTTAAAAAATCTGGCTTCCTAGGTAATAAATGACTTATATTTGGCAGTCATTGCCAAATGACAAAATCCAAGTTTTATTATTGTAATTTGGCTCCTTGTTTGATGATTGTCAGATTATAGAGTTATACAATTATATTAAATATACTTGAATATGTATCCATTTTCTATGTAGTCCAACTCAGAAGTCTAAGTAATATCCAACTCACTGAGTGATTTAAAAACACACATACACACACTTAATAAAATGTCTACTTATGGACCTGCAATGCAATTTACATTGAGAGTTCATAAAGCTTTGAGCTTTATGGGAAAGGGCAGACATCTGTCATATTACATAATTGGAATTCACACCACAGTACAGTAGAGTTGTCATGCATCTGGTAAAGGCCAAAAATTTATTAGAGCAAATTAGAGATTATAGACATTCCCTTTGGATAAAGGAATCCCTCAATAATATTACTAGGAGAAAACTGTTAGAGAAAGAACAATGAAGGCATAGCTCAGGCTGTGACAGGCCTTTATGCACACGCAATGCTGAATATGTTTGAGATTCAATATATCACTTTGTTCTTTTATTCAATAAAGATATCTTAGTGATTGCTACACATTGACTGTATTCTACGTAACAGAGATAGAAAAGTACTCAAAGCCCCCATCAGCACGGAATTTATATTCTAGTGGTCATTAACTAGCTTTATCATTTCACTTGCTATGGACATCCTCCAAATATGAAAACATCAGCTGACCATATGGAGCTTTTGGAAAATAATTAAGAACAAGCTTATGTGCATTCTTACAGATGATGACACCAACACATATGTATAGAGAGGTTAAACATCTTATAATATTAATAACACATAATAATAATTGTAATTATTTTAAATAATTATAGTAACATCTACTTCAGGAGAATTTCTGCTCCTGAAACAATGATATAAACATACTTTACCTGAGCACTCCTGATAAGCAAAACTAAAACTCCAGACCATATATGTAAAACAAACAAGGAGACTCTAAAGGATGGGGGGAAGTTAGGCTAGCTAGGCATTTTGGGGTAGAAAGGAACAACACAATGGTGAGGTCCCTGGGTTTTAATTTTATCTCATATATCAAGACTTAGAACGGAAGGAGCAGGCAACTTCCAATAGTCAGCAATGAAGACCAACTAGGGAAACAAAGCCTGCTCTCTCTTGGCAAAGGACCGGGAAATGTGCAGCCTAAAATGCTTGCAGACCATAACTGCTCTACTCCAGAAAAATACCACAGAAAAAACAGCAGATCCTAGATTCACCCACACCAGCAAAAACCAAATGGGGAGTCTAAACCTTTATCATTTTGAGGCTGTAATGAGGTGCACTAACATCCCTGCTGGGTAGTAGCTTTCAACTGTTCTCAAATGTTTGTTTGTTTGTTTGTTTTTCAATGTAGCTTAATAAATCAATGAATGGGCACATGAAATAACTAAGAGCATCCAGAGATATTTCCTATAAACCATAATTATTCAAATTTTGTGGCAGAGAGTTTGTATTATACTACTTGGTAAATGCTGTTTGGAGGACTGTTTATTTTTGTTCCCTTTCATTCTACACCACTTCAGTAATAAAACAGTTCATTTATTAAGCAGATCTTTTATGTCAGCTCATGTGCTATGATGTTACATATGACTTACTGTGAGGGAACTTACTTATTTATCAAATTATGTGTGTGTGCTTATATATGTGTATATTGGGAGAGATGTGTTCTCAGCGCTTGAGCAGCATCAGTTAACAGACAATAATCCCCCATTCTATTGGAATTCTCATTCTACTATCTATATTCATAGCCTAATCAGTTCAGTTCAGTTCAGTCGCTCAGTCATGTCCGACTCTTTATGACCCCATGAATCGCAGCACGCCAGGCCTCCCTGTCCATCACCATCTCTCGGAGTTCACTCAGACTCATATCCATCGAGTCCGTGATGCCATCCAGCCATCTCATCCTCGGTCGTCCCCTTCTCCTCCTGCCCTCAATCCCTCCCAGCATCAGAGTCTTTCCCTATGAGTCAACTCTTCGCATGAGGTGGCCAAAGTACTGGAGTTTCAGCTTGAGCATCATTCCTTCCAAAGAAATTCCAGGGTTGATCTCCTTCAGAATGGACTGGTTGGATCTGCTTGCAGTCCACGGGACTCTCAAGAGTCTTCTCCAACACCACAGTTCAAAAGCATCAATTCTTCGGCACTCAGCCTTCTTCACAGTCCAACTCTCACATCCATACATGACCCCAGGAAAAACCGTAGCCTTGACTAGATGGACCTTAGTCAGCAAAGTAATGTCTCTGCTTTTGAATATGCTATCTAGGTTGGTCATAACTTTTCTTCCAAGGAGCAAGCGTCTTTTAATTTCATGGCTGCAGTCACTATCTGCAGTGATTTTGGAGCCCCCCAAAATAAAGTCTGACACTGTTTCCACTGTTTCCCCATCTATTTGCCATGAAGTGATGGGACTGGATGCCATGATCTTCGTTTTCTGAATGTTGAGCTTTAAGCCAACTTTTTCACTCTCCTCTTTCACTTTCATCAAGAGGCTTTTTAGCTCCTCTTCACTTTCTACCATAAGGGTGGTGTCATCTGCATATCTGAGGTTATTGATATTTCTCC